>JAGIQG010000006.1:2037762-2103374 GCA_024679065.1 Sphyrna mokarran
GGAAAACTAAACTCTCTGCAGGAAAGATATGTGCCGGCAAGGAGGAAGGATGGGAAAGGTAGGATTAGAGAACCTTGGCTTACCAGGGAGATTGAGGACTTGATCAAGAAAAAGAGAGAGGCTTACATTAGATCTAGGCAACTAGGGACTGAGATAGCGCTGGAAGCTTATAGAGAGTGTAGACGGGATCTAAAAAGGGGTATTAGAAAGGCAAAAAGGGGCCATGAGGTGGCTCTGGCAGGTAGGATTAAAGAAAATCCAAAGGCATTTTACACCTATGTAAGGAGCAAAAGGATGGTTAGAGGCAAGATTGGACCTCTTAGGGACAGTGGAGGGGATCTATGCTTAGAGCCTGAGGGAATGGGGGAGATCCTGAATGAATACTTTGCGTCGGTATTCACGCAGGAGACTGGACAGATGTCTGTGCCTGATGTTGACAAAGTTGAGGATCGGTTGAGGGAAATAAGGATTACGAGGAAAGAGGTGTTGGGGCTGTTAGGCAGCTTAAAGACATATAAAGCTCCGGGGCCTGATGGCATTTACCCCAGGCTGCTAAGGGAGTTGAGGGAAGACTTGGCTGGGCCTCTGACGCAAATCTTTGTCTCTTCCTTGGACACAGGTGAGGTCCCAGAGGACTGGAGGATAGCAAACGTAGTACCGTTGTTTAAAAAAGGTCAGAGGGATTACCCAGGGAACTATAGGCCGGTGAGCTTGACTTCAGTTATAGGTAAGCTAATGGAGAGGATCCTAGGGACAGGATGTATGAGCATCTGGAGCGCTGCGATCTGATCAGGGATACGCAGCATGGCTTCGTCAAGGGGAAGTCTTGTCTTACGAATCTGGTGGAATTTTTTGAAGAAGTGACAAAAACAGTTGATGAAGGACAGGCTGTTGATGTCGTCTACATGGATTTCAGTAAGGCGTTTGACAAGGTGCCTCATGGTAGACTGATAGAGAAGGTGAAGGCGCATGGGATACAGGGTCGGGTATGTAGATGGGTCGAAAACTGGCTCGGAAGGAGGAGACAGAGGGTAGTAGTGGAAGGCTCTTTTTCCAGCTGGAAGCCTGTCACTAGTGGAGTGCCACAAGGCTCAGTACTAGGTCCTCTTCTATTTGTGGTCTACATAAACGACTTGGAAGTAGGGGTAGGTGGTGAGATCAGCAAATTTGCTGATGACACCAAGATGCTTGGATTGGCGGGTACAGAAGAGCAGTGTCAGGCAATACAACAGGACATAGACAGGTTGGTAGATTGGGCAGATAGATGGCAAATGGAATTTAATCCGGAAAAATGCGAGGTGATGCATTTTGGCCGGAAAAATGTAGAAGAGAATTATAGGATAAAAGGTAAAACTATAAGGACAATAGAGACGCAGAGAGACTTGGGGGTGCAGGTTCACAAGTCTCTGAAGGTGTCCTCACAGGTGGAGAAGGTGACAAAGAAGGCGTATAGTATGTTAGCTTTCATAGAAAAGGGTATAGAATACAAGAGTAGGAGTTTGATGTTGCAGTTGTATACAACTTTGGTTAGGCCTCACTTGGAATACTGCGCCCAGTTCTGGTCTCCGTACTATCGGAAGGATGTGGAGTCCTTGGAGAGAGTGCAGAGGAGGTTTACCAGGATGCTGCCTGGTATGGAAGGACTGTCCTATGAGGAACGATTAGATAGACTGGGGTTGTTTTCCCTTGAAAGACGTCGGCTTAGAGGGGATCTCATAGAGGTGTATAAGATTATAAGGGGTATAGATAGAGTAAATGGAGGTAAACTTTTTCCACCTTTAGAAATGGATAGGACGAGAGGTCATGGCCATAGGGTGAGGGGGGCTATGTATAGGACGAATATTAGAGGGCAGTTTTTCACACAAAGGGTAGTGGGGGTGTGGAATGCACTGCCGAGTAAGGTGGTGGGAGCAGGCACGCTGGGGCTGTTTAAGGGTCTCTTGGACAGCCACATGAGCGGTATGCAGATAGAGGGATATATTAGGACTGTTTAACTACGGCTTTTTTCCACAGGTAATTCGGTCCATAATTTGAGCACGCATTCGGCAGGTGGTGCGGGTACAGCTCTTGGATGTTGATTCATGGGTTGCCTGGTACCTCATGTCGTATATGAGTGCTTTATGTGGACCACCTGAAGGGCACCATGACAGCTCAGAGACTATCGATGTGGCTGTGCAGACACTTGGAATTGGGCCGGTGTCTGCGGGAGTTTGCGCGTTCTCCCCGTGGTTGCGTGGGTTTTCTCCGGGCACTCCGGTTTCCTCCCACAACCCAAAAATTCGCTCTTAGGCTGATTGGGTAACAAATTGTCCCTATGGTGAAAATTTTCCAAATTAGGATTAATATATATACTATTATATAGGACTATTAAAATAGGATAATGATTTGGTATTACGGTGGCGCGGGCTCGTTGGGCCGAAGGGGCTGTTTCCCGTGCTGTGTTGCTTTAAAAAAAAAAGAGTGGGAATTCTCAGGGAGATTGTAAGAGAGCAGGAATTCTCAGGGAGAGTATAACAGGAGCGGGAATTCTCAGGGAGAGTGTAACAGAGTGGGAATTCTCAGGGAGATTGTAACAGAGCAGGAATTCTCAGGGAGAGTGTAAAAGGAGCGGGAATTCTCAGGGAGAGTGTAACAAGAGCGGGAATTCTCAGGGAGAGTGTAACAGGAGCGGGAATTCTCAGGGAGAGTGTAACAAGAGCGGGAATTCTCAGGCAGAGTGTAACAGAGCGGGAATTCTCAGGGAGAGTGTAACAGGAGTGGGAATTCTCAGAGAAAGTGTAACAGTAGCGGGAATTCTCACGTGAATGTAACAGGAGTGGGAATTCTCAGGGAGAGTGTAACAGAGCAGGAATTCTCAGGGAGAGTGTAACATGAGCGGGAATTCTCAGGGAGAGTGTAACAGAGCAGGAATTCTCAGGGAGAGTGTAACATGAGCGGGAATTCTCAGGGAGAGTGTCAGAGGAGCGGAAATTCTCAGGGAGAAGTGTAACAGGAGCGGGAATTCTCAGGGAGAGCGTAACAGAGCGGGAATTCTCAGGGAGAGTGTAAAAGGAGCGGGATATCTCAGGGAGAGTGTAACAGGAGCGGGAATTCTCAGGGAGAGTGTGACAATGCGGGAACTCTCAGGGATATTATAACAGAGCGCGAATTCTCAGGGTGAGCGTAACAGAGCAGGAATTCTCAGGGAGAGTGTAACAGGAGCAGGAATTCTCAGGGAGATTATAACAGAGCAGGAAGTCTCAGGGAGAGTGTAACAGAGCGCAAGTTCTCAGGGAGAGTGTAACAGAGCGTGAATTCCCAGGGAGAATATGAGAGGACACAGTTTTAAGGTGCAGGGAAGCAAATACAGAGGGGACGTTAGGGGTAAGTTTTTCACTCAGAGGGTGGTGAGTGAATGGAATCGGCTGCCGTCGGAGGTTGTTGAGGCAAACTCACTGGGGTCTTTTAAAAGACTTCTGGATGAGTATATGGAATAGAATAGGATAGGGAGTTATAGATAGATCTGTGGATTGGTAGATGTGATCGGCGCAACTCGTGGGCCGAAGGACCTGTTTGTGCTGTGTTCTATGTTCTATGAGAGTGGGAATTCTCAGGGAGAGTGTAACAGAGTGGGAATTCTCAGGGAGAGTGTAACAGGAGCGGGAATTCTCAGGGCGAGTGTAAGAGGAGCGGGAAGTCTCAGGGAGAGTGTAACAGGAGCGGGAATTCTCAGGGAGAGTGTAACAGGAGCGGGAATTCTCAGGCAGAGTGTAACAGAGCGGGAATTCTCAGTGAGAGTGTAACAGGAGCGGGAATTCTCAGGGAGAGTGTAACAGGAGCGGGAATTCTCAGTGACAGTGTAACAGGAGCGGGTATTCTCAGGGAGAGTGTAACAGGAGCGGGAATTCTCAGGGAGAGTGTAACAGAGCGGGAATTCTCAGTGAGAGTGTAACAGGAGCGGGAATTCTCAGGGAGAGTGTAACAGGAGCGGGAATTCTCAGTGACAGTGTAACAGGAGCGGGTATTCTCAGGCAGAGTGTAACAGAGCGGGAATTCTCAGTGAGAGTGTAACAGGAGCGGGAATTCTCAGGGAGAGTGTAACAGGAGCGGGAATTCTCAGTGACAGTGTAACAGGAGCGGGTATTCTCAGGGAGAGTGTAACAGGAGCGGGAATTCTCAGGGAGAGTGTAACAGAGCGGGAATTCTCAGTGAGAGTGTAACAGGAGCGGGAATTCTCAGGGAGAGTGTAACAGGAGCGGGAATTCTCAGTGACAGTGTAACAGGAGCGGGTATTCTCAGGGAGAGTGTAACAGAGCGGGAATTCTCAGTGAGAGTGTAACAGGAGCGGGAATTCTCAGGGAGAGTGTAACAGGAGCGGGAATTCTCAGTGACAGTGTAACAGGAGCGGGTATTCTCAGGGAGAGTGTAACAGGAGCGGGAATTCTCAGGCAGAGTGTAACAGAGCGGGAATTCTCAGGGAGAGTGTAACAGGAGCGGGAATTCTCAGGGAGAGTGTAACAGGAGCGGGAATTCTCAGTGACAGTGTAACAGGAGCGGGTATTCTCAGGGAGAGTGTAACAGGAGCGGGAATTCTCAGGGAGAGTGTAACAGAGCGGGAATTCTCAGTGAGAGTGTAACAGGAGCGGCAATTCTCAGGGCAAGTGTAACAGAGTGGGAATTCTCAGGGAGAGTGTAACAGAGCGGGAATTCCCATTGAGGGTATGAGAGGACACAGTTTTAAGGTGCAGGGAAGCAAATACAGAGGGGACGTTAGGGGTAAGTTTTTCACTCAGAGGGTGGTGAGTGAATGGAACCGGTTGCCGTTGGAGGTTGTTGAGACAAAGTCACTGGGGTCTTTTCAGAGACTTCTGGATGAGTATATGGAAAAGAATAGGATAGGGAGTTATAGATAGAACATAGAACATTACAGCACAGGACAGGCCCTTCGGCCTTCGATGTTGCGCTGACCAATATAAAAAGCAATGCCCCTCCAAACTAAACCATTCCCTTCTCTTCCATATACTTATCAACTAACCTCTTAACGCCACCAAACTTGGCGCATCTACAACTGCTGCAGGCAGGGCATTCCACTCCCGAACCACCCTTTGGGTAAAGAACCTACCTCTGATATCCGTCCTATAACTATCACCCCTTAATTTAAAGCTGTGTCCCCTCGTGCTAGCTTTCTCCATCCTAGGAAAAAGGCTATCACTGTCCACCCTATCTAAACCTCTAATCATCTTATATGTTTCAATAAGATCCCCTCTTAGCCGCCTCCTTTCTAACGAAAACAACCTCAAATCCCTCAGCCTCTCTTCATAAGACCTGCCCTCCATACCAGGCAACATCCTGGTAAACCTCCTCTGTACCGTCTCCAATGCCTCCACATCTTTCTTATAATGTGGGGACCAGAACTGCACACAATACCCCAAGTGCGGCTGCACTAGAGTTTTGTACAGTTGCAACATGACGTTGCGGCTCTGAAATTCAATCCCCCTACCAATAAAAGCTGAGACTCCATATGCCTTCTTAACAACCTTATCGACTTGACTGGCTACTTTCAGGGATCTATGCACATACACGCCAAGATCCCTCTGTTCATCAAGACTACTAAGAATCCTACCATTAGCCCTATACTCTACACATTTATTATTCCTGCCATAGTGAATTACCTCACACCTTTCCACATTAAACTCCATTTGCCACCTCTCGGCCCAGCTCTGCAACTTGTCCAAGTCCCTCTGCAAACTATAACACCCCTCTTCACTATCTACCACTCCACCGACTTTAGTGTCATCTGCAAATTTACTAATCCATCCTTCAATACCCTCATCCAGATCATTTATAAAAATTACAAACAGCAGGGGCCCCAAAACAGACCCCTGAGGTACACCACTTGTCACCGAACTCCACGAT
Organism: Sphyrna mokarran; assembly: GCA_024679065.1. Taxonomy (NCBI): domain Eukaryota; kingdom Metazoa; phylum Chordata; class Chondrichthyes; order Carcharhiniformes; family Carcharhinidae; genus Sphyrna; species Sphyrna mokarran. Next base: position 2,043,658 of record JAGIQG010000006.1, read on the forward strand.
GAATATCTCCCATCAACCACCACCCTCTGTCTTCTATCTGCTAGCCAATTCCTAACCCAATTAGCTAAATCACCCTCTATCCCATACATCTGCATTTTCTGCAGAAGTCTTCCATGGGCCACCTTATCAAACGCCTTACTAAAGTCCATATATACCACATCAACTGTCTTACCCCCATTCACCTCTTTAGTCACTTTTTCAAAAAACTCAATGAGGTTAGTAAGGCACCTCATAGGTCTAGATAGATCTGTGGATTGGTAGATGTGATCGGTGCAACTCGTGGGCCGAAGGGCCTGTTTGTGCTGTATTGTTCTGTGTTCTATGAGAGTGTAACAGGAGTAGGAATTCTCAGGGAGAGTGTAACAGGAGCAGGAATTCTCAGGGAGAAGTGTAACAGAGCGGGAATTCTCAGTGACCGTGTAACAGAGCGGGAATTCTCAGGGAGAAGTGTAACAGGAGCGGGAATTCTCAGGGAGAAGTATAACAGAGCGGGAATTCTCAGTGACCCTGTAACAGAGCGGGAATTCTCAGGGAGAGTGTAACAGAGCGGGAATTCTCAGGGAGAAGTGTAACAGAGCGGGAATTCTCAGTGACAGTGTAACAGAGCGGGAATTCTCAGGGAGAGTGTAACAGGAGCGGGAATTCTCAGTGACACTGTAACAGAGCGGGAATTCTCAGTGACACTGTAACAGAGTGGGAATTCTCAGTGACAGTGTAACAGAGTGGGAATTCTCAGGGAGAGTGTAACAGAGCGGGAATTCTCAGTGACAGTGTAACAGAACAGGAATTCTCAGTGACAGTGTAACAGAGTGGGAATTCTCAGGGAGAGTGTAACAGAGCGGGAATTCTCAGTGACAGTGTAACAGAGTGGGAATTCTCAGGGAGAGTGTAACAAAGCGGGAATTCTCAGTGACACTGTAACAGAGCGGGAATTCTCAGGGAGAGTAGAACAGAGTGGGAATTCTCAGGGAGGGTGTAACAGAGCGGGAATTCTCAGTGACACTGTAACAGAGCGGGAATTCTCAGGGAGAGTAGAACAGAGTGGGAATTCTCAGGGAGAGTGTAACAGGAGCGGGAATCCTCAGGGAGAGTGTAACAGAGCAGGAATTCTTGGGGAGAGTGTAACAGAGCACGAATTCCCAGGGAGAATATGAGAGGACACAGTTTTAAGGTGCAGGGAAGCAAATACAAAGGAGATGTCAGGGGTAGGTTTTTCACTCAGAGGGTGGTGAGTGAATGGAACCGACTGCCGTCGGAGGTTGTTGAGGCAAACTCACTGGGGTCTTTTAAGAGACTTCTGGATGAGTATATGGAAAAGAATAGGATAGGGGGTTATAGATAGGTCTGTGGATTGGTAGATGTGATCGGCGCAACTCGTGGGCCGAAGGACCTGTTTGTGCTGTATTGTTCTATGTTCTATGAGAGTGTAACGAGAGTGGGAATTCTCAGGGAGATTGTAACAGAGCGGGAATTCTCAGGGAGAGTGTAACAGGAGCGGGAATTCTCAGGGAGAAGTGTAACAGGAGCGGGAATTCTCAGGGAGAAGTGTAACAGGAGTGGGAATTCTCAGGGAGAGTGTAACAGAGCGGGAATTCTCAGGGAGAGTGTAACAGGAGTGGGAATTCTCAGGGAGAGTGTAACAGAGCAGGAATTCTCAGGGAGATTGTAATACAGGGGGAATTCTCAGAGAGAGTGTAACAGGAGTGGGAATTCTCAGGGGGAGTGTAACAGAGCAGGAATTCTCAGGGAGAGTGTAACAGGAGCGGGAATTCTCAGGGAGAGTGTAACAGAGCAGGAATTCTCAGGGAGATTGTAACAGAGCGGGAATCTCAGAGAGAGTGTAACAGGAGCGGGAATTCTCAGGGAGAGTGTAACAGCGGGAATTCTCAGGGAGAGTGTGACAGGAGCGGGAATTCTCAGGGAGAGTGTAACAGAGTGGGAATTCTCAGAGACAGTGTAACAGAGCGGGAATTCTCAGAGAGAGTGTAAAAGGAGCGGGAATTCTCAGGAGAGTTGACAGGAGCGGGAATTCTCAGGAGAGTGTAACAGAGTGGAATTCTCAGGGGAGTGTAACAGAGCAGGAATTCTCAGGGAGATTGTAACAGAGCGGGAATTCTCAGAGAGAGTGTAACAGGAGCGGGAATTCTCAGGGAGAGTGTAACAGAGCGTGAATTCTCAGAGAGAGTGTAAGAGAGCGGGAATTCTCAGAGAGAGTGTAAAAGGAGCGGGAATTCTCAGGGAGAGTGTAACAGAGTGGGAATTCTCAGAGAGAGTGTAAGAGCGCGGGAATTCTCAGAGAGAGTGTAAAAGGAGCGGGAATTCTCAGGGAGAGTGTGACAGGAGCGGGAATTCTCAGGGAGAGTGTAACAGAGTGGGAATTCTCAGAGAGAGTGTAACAGAGCGGGAATTCTCAGTGAGAGTGTAACAGAGTGGGAATTTTCAGAGAGAGTGTAACAGAGCGGGAATTCTCAGAGAGAGTGTAAAAGGAGCGGGAATTCTCAGGGAGAGTGTAACAGAGCGGGAATTCTCAGGGAGAGTGTAACAGAGCGGGAATTCTCAGAGAGAGTGTAACAGAGCAGGAATTCTCATGGAGACTGTAACAGGAGTGGGAATTCTCAGGGAGAGTGTAACAGAGCGGGAATTCTCATGGAGACTGTAACAGGAGTGGGAATTCTCAGGGAGAGTGTAACAGAGCGGGAATTCTCATGGAGACTGTAACAGGGGGAATTCTCAGGGGAGTGTAACAGAGCGGGATTCTCAGGAGAGTGTAACAGAGCGGGAATTCTCAGGGAGAGTGTAACAGAGCGGGAATTCTCAGGGAGAGTGTGACAGGGCGGGAATTCTCAGGGGAGTGTAACAGAGCGGGAATTCTCAGTGAGAGTGTAACAGGAGCGGGAATTCTCAGGGAGAGTGTAACAGGAGCGGGAATTCTCAGTGACAGTGTAACAGGAGCGGGTATTCTCAGGGAGAGTGTAACAGGAGCGGGAATTCTCAGGGAGAGTGTAACAGAGCGGGAATTCTCAGAGAGAGTGTAAAAGGAGCGGGAATTCTCAGGGAGAGTGTAACAGAGCGGGAATTCTCAGGGAGAGTGTAACAGAGTGGGAATTCTCAGAGAGAGTGTAACAGAGCAGGAATTCTCAGGGAGAGTGTAATGAGAGTGGGAATTCTCAGGGAGAGTATAACAGGAGCGGGAATTCTCAGAGAGAGTGTAACAGAGAGGGAATTCTCAGAGAGAGTGTAACAGAGCAGGAATTCTCATGGAGACTGTAACAGGAGTGGGAATTCTCAGGGAGAGTGTAACAGAGCGGGAATTCTCATGGAGAATGTAACAGGAGTGGGAATTCTCAGGGAGAGTGTAACAGAGCGGGAATTCTCAGGGAGAGTGTAACAGGAGCGGGAATTCTCAGGGAGAGTGTAACAGAATGGGAATTCTCAGGGAGAGTGTAACAGAATGGGAATTCTCAGGGAGAGTGTAACAGGAGCGGGAATTCTCAGCGAGAGTGTAACAGGAGCGGGAATTCTCAGGAGAATGCAAGAGCAGCGGGAATTCTCAGGGAGAGTTTAACAGAGCGGGAATTTTGAGGGAGAGTGTAAGAGGAGCAGGAATTCTCAGGGAGCACGTAAGAGGAGCGGGAATTCTCAGGGAGAGTGTAACAGGAGCGGGAATTCTTGGGGAGAGTGTAACAGGAGCGGGAATTCTCAGGGAGAGTGTAACAGAGCGGGAAGTCTCACTGAGAGTGTAACAGGAGCGGGAATTCTCTGGGAGAGTGTAACAGGAGCGGGAATTCTCAGGGAGAGTGTAACAGGAGCGGGAATTCTCAGTGAGAGTATAACAGGAGTGGGAATTGTCAGGGAGAGTGTAACAGAGCAGGAATTCTCACTGAGAGTGTAACAGGAGTGGGAATTCTCTGGGAGAGTGTAACAGAGCGGGAATTCTCTGTGAGAGTGTTAATGATGAGTCTGATGATCACACTCCGTGGTGAGGGATAGACTTCTCGGTGAGGGGACAGACTCCGCGGTGAGGGGACAGACTCCGCGGTGAGGGGACACACTCCGCGGTGAGGGGACACACTCCACGATGAGGGACACACTCCACGGTAGGGAGACACACTCCGCGGTGTAGGACACACTCCGCGGTGAGGGACAGACTCCGTGATGAGGGACAGACTCCGCGATGAGCCTTGCCTCATGATCGGCAATAGAGTTCACCCTTCCTCTTGACTAACGTTACTTCTAGACTAACTGAGGAAGGAAGACAGGCACTTAGCCCAGGAACAAGGCTCAAGGTAAAAAATTAATTCCTACTCCCTCTACTCCTGATGTACCAGGAACATGGATCAATCCACCTCCCAAAACACTGCTGAAAGCTAGGTCTTTAACCTCACTCACAGCTCGTTACAATCGGAGATAACTTTCTTCACTGTCCACTATGCCACCAATCTTGGTGTCATCTGCAAACTTACTAACCATGCCTCCTATATTCTCATCCGAATCATTAATATAAATGACAAATAACAGTGGGCCCAGCACAGATCCCTGAGGCACACCGCTGGTCACAGGCCTCCAGTTTGAAAAACAACTCTCTACAACCACTGTCAAGCAGGAGTTGTTAAAGCTTATGTGTTCTTGTAGAATATTTACTGTGGACAATTAATGCAATGCTTTACCCTTTAGTTTAAATACAGGGGACTAATATCTTGGCAGGAAGATTGGCTAGGGCTACTGGGGGGACTTTAAACTAGAAAGGTTAGGGGGAGGGAATAGTGATGTGGAGACTGGGAGCAAGGAAGTTAGTTCCCAGGTAGGGAAGGACTCTAGGCAGGATGAAAGGCAGGTTAGACGAGTGGGGGAGAAGGAAAATGTCCAGTCTGAGGGACTGAGCTGTGTCTATTTTAATGCCAGGAGTGTAGTAAATAAGGTGGATGAACTTAGGGCGTGGATTGCTGCTTGGGATTGTGATGTGGTGGCCATTACAGAGACTTGGATGTCTCAGGGACAGGACTGGGTACTACAGGTCCCGGGATTCAGATCCTTCAGGAAGGACAGGGAGGGAGGCAAAAGAGGTGGTGGAGTGGCACTGTTGATCAGGGACAGTGTCATGGCTGCAGAGAAGGTGGATACCGAGGAGGGAATGTCTACGGAGTCTCTGTGGGTGGAAGTTAGGAATAGCAAAGGGTCGGTGACGTTGCTGGGTGTATTCTATAGGCCGCCCAATAGTGACAGGGAAGTTGAGGTGCAGATAGGGAAACAGATACTGGAGAGATGTAGAAATAACAGAGTTGTTGTGATGGGAGACTTCAATTTCCCAAACATCGACTGGAATATCCCAAGGGTAAGGGGTTTGGATGGGGAGGAGTTTGTTAGGTGTGTTCAGGAGGGTTTCCTGACACAGCACGTGGACAAGCCTACGAGAGGAGAGGCTGTACTGGACCTGGTACTAGCTAATGAACCAGGACAGGTGATGGATCTCTCGGTAGGAGAGCATCTTGGGGATGGAGATCATAATTCTATCTCCTTCACCCTTGCATTGGAAAAGGATAGGATCAGGCAGGCTAGGAAGGTGTTTGTCTGGAATAAGGGGAAATATGAAGACATCAGGCAGATGTTGGGGCGAATAAACTGGAAGGAGGTGTTCTTGGGGAAAAGCACAGAAGGAAGGTGGCAGATATTCAAGGAATGCTTGTCTGGAGCTTTGCACGACAACATTCCGGTGAGACAAGGAGGTTTTGGTAGGACACGGGAACCATGGTGCACGAAGGCTGTGGTGAACATAGTCAGGAAGAAAAGAAAGGTGTATAAAAGGTTCAAAGAGCTAGGAGATGTTGGGGATCTAGAGAAGTATAAGGCTTATAGAAGAGAGCTTAAAAAGGAAATTAGGAGAGCCAGAAGAGGTCATGAGAAGGCCTTGGCTGGTAGGATTAAGGAGAATCCCAAGGCCTTCTACAAATATGTGAAAAGTAAAAGGATGAGAAGAGAAGGGATAGGACCTATAAAAGGTGAAGGGGGAAAAGTCTGTATGGAACCGGAAGAAATGGCAGAGGTGCTTAATGAGTACTTTGCCTCAGTATTCACGGTGGAAAGTGATCTGGGAGGATGCACTACAAGTTTGCGGCAGACTGAAAAGATTGAGTATGTAGATATTAAGGAAGCAGATGTGTTAGAACTTTTAAATGCTATCAAGATAGACAAGTCTCCAGGACCAGATGGGATGTACCCCAGGTTATTGTGGGAGGTGAGGGATGTCATTGCAGAGCCCCTGGCGATGATCTTTGCATCGTCGATGGAGACGGGAGAGGTTCCGGAGGATTGGAGGATTGCGGATGTGGTCCCTATTTTCAAGAAAGGGAACAGGGATAGTCCTGGAAATTACCGACCGGTGAGTCTGACCTCAGTGGTTGGTAAGCTGATGGAGAGGCTTCTGAGGGACAAGATTTACGAGCATTTGGAGAAGTTTAGGTTGATTAGAAATAGTCAGCATGGTTTTGTAAAAGGCAGGTCGTGCCTTACGAGCTTAATTGAGTTCTTCGAAAATGTGACTGAACACATTGACGAAGGAAGAGCAGTGGACGTGGTGTACATGGACTTCAGCAAGGCATTTGACAAGGTCCCACATGCAAGACTTCTTGAGAAGGTGAGAGGCCATGGGATCCAAGGGGCTTTGGCCTTGTGGATCCAGAACTGGCTTGCCTGCAGAAGGCAGAGGGTGGTTGTGGATGGCTCTTTTTCTGCATGGAGGTCGGTCACCAGTGGAGTGCCCCAGGGATCTGTTCTAGGACCCTTGCTGTTTGTCATTTTCATAAATGACCTGGATGAGGAAGTGGAGGGATGGGTGAGTAAGTTCGCCGATGACACGAAGGTCGGTGGTGTTGTGGATGGTCTGGAGGGATGTCAGAAGTTGCAGCATGACATCGACAGGATGCAAGACTGGGCGGAGAAGTGGCAGATGGACTTCAACGCGGATAAATGTGTTGTGGTCCATTTTGGCAGATCCAACGGGATGAATGAGTACACTATCAAAGGTAGGAGTCTTAGCTGTGTGGAAGAGCAGAGGGATCTTGGGGTCCGGGTCCATAAGACTCTCAAATCGGCCTCCCAGGTGGAGGATGTGGTTAAGAAAGCTTACGGTGTACTGGCCTTCATTCATCGAGGGATTGAGTTCAGGAGTCAGGAGGTAATGCTGCAGCTTTATAGGACCCTTGTCAGACCACACTTGGAGTACTGTGCGCAGTTCTGGTCGCCTCACTATAGGAAGGACGTGGAAGCTATTGAAAGGGTGCAGAGGAGATTTACAAGGATGTTGCCTGGATTGGGAGGCATGCCTTATGAAGACAGGTTGAGGGAGCTGGGACTGTTCTCCCTGGAGAGACGAAGGTTGAGAGGCGACCTGATAGAGGTTTACAAGATGTTGAGAGGATTAGATAGGGTGGACTCTCAGAGACTATTTCCCAGGGCTGAAATGGTCGTGACGAGAGGGCACAGATTTAAGGTGCAGGGAAGCAAGTACAGAGGGGATGCTAGGGGAAAGTTTTTCACTCAGAGGGTGGTGAGTGAATGGAATCGGCTGCCGTCGGTGGTGGTCGAGGCGAACTCGCTGGGGTCTTTTAAAAGACTTCTGGATGAGTATATGGGATCCAATGGGATTGGGGGTTATAGATAGGTCTATGGCTGGGTAGGTTTTGATGTGTTCGACACAACTTGTGGGCCGAAGGGCCTGTTTATGCTGTAGTGTTCTATGTTCTATGTTAAACTTCAAAGGGGTTAAACAGTGTTAAAACTGTTAAAATTTAAGATGTGTTGAATTTACTTTTGTTTTGAGTTTGATTACAGTTTGGAAGAAGAATGAAAGTGGCTGTGTTAATCTATTTCCTTTAAATGTTTCATTTTCGGCCCAGTTGAAAGTGTTGAAGTTGAATGAAAGGGGAAATGCTGTGGATGAATATTGTAAGTTTCCATGTGGGTGTGTGTATGTTTAATAATGTGCACATGTAGATGTTTTTATTGTTGTTTGTTTTAATGTTCTTCCCCTGATTGTGATTTTACAATAACGGGTTTGATACAGAGTTTAAATAAAAATTGGAAATTGGATTAGATTAAAGTGAAATGCATTTTTGGATTTGCTTGTCCTTGTATGTATAATCGATGCTCTTGATTGTGATTAAGAGATACAGGATATAAATACATGTAATGTAAATGTGGGAAATTACTTTGAACAATTTTTTTTGGAAAGTAAATTGAAAGTTTAAAATTAAAGTCCATGAATTGGAGTTTGGAATAATCAATTTGAATTGTGAATGATGCGGGGTTAAAAGGATTTAAATCTTGGAGTGAACCAAACCTCTTTCTCTTGAAGAAATTGTGACATCATCACATTGGAATGGGTTTTATTTCCTGAGGTTTTTTTCACCATGATGTGGAGATGTCGGCGTTGGACTGGAGTAAACACAGTAAGAAGTCTCACAACACCAGCTTAAAGTCCAACTGGTTTATTTGGTAGCACAAGCTTTCGGAATGCTGCAACACTCTGAAAACTAGTGGCTCATGATACCAAATAAACCTGTTGGATTTTAACCTGGTGTTGTGAAATTTCTTACGTTTTTTTAACTGCCAGAGATTTCACCAGCTTCTGAGCCTAATTTGATGATTAGAAATTCTTATCCATTGGAGATGATGAATTTTACTTTTGTTTTATTTTTTAATTTGTCAGAGATTTTGAGACCAAATTAACTCATTGTTTTAAATAGATTGCTGGTGAATAACAAATCAGCAGCTTTGAGACTTTGTTTCCCACAACCTTGTCATAACTGAGAGCTGAAGTTTTGATTCATTCAGATTTTCCTATTTTGAATGAAAGTGATTGGTTATTCGGAAGTGGTAGAGTTTTTGACCGAACTCAATATAAATGGGAAGTTACCAAAATTCTAAAGGGATAAAGAAGTTTAATTTGACAAATAAAAGCTAATGGAAAGAGAGTCTATTTGGGTTTTGTGTTTCAAAGGCAGATAAACTGAAATATATTCTCAATTCATGATGTTACCATTTAAATTTGGGATAATTTTACAAAGTAATATCTGTTTATTTTGTGAGTTTCTGATATGGAGTCCTTGCTATAGAGGGACTACAGTGAAGGTTTACCAGGCTGATTCCTAGGATGGCAGGTCTGTCACATGAGGACAGATCGTGGAGTTCGGTGACGAGTGGTGTGCCTCAGGGGTCTGTTTTGGGGCCCCTGCTGTTTGTAATTTTTATAAATGATCTGGATGAGGGTATTGAGGGATGGATCAGTAAATTTGCAGATGATACTAAAGTTGGTGGTGTGGTAGATAGTGAAGAGGGGTGTTTTAGTTTACAGAGTGACTTGGACAAGTTGCAGAGCTGGGCCGAGAGGTGGCAAATGGAGTTTAATGTGGAAAAGTGTGAGGTAATGCACTTTGGCAGGAACAATAAATGTGTAGAGTATAGGGCTAATGGTAGGGCTCTTAATAGTGTTGAGGAACAGAAGGATCTTGGTGTATGTGTCAATAGATCCCTGAAAGTAGGCAGTCAAGTGGATAAAGTTGTTAAGAAGGCTTATGGAGTCTTAGCTTTTATTGGTAGGGGGATTGAATTTAGGAGCCGCAGCATCATGTTGCAGCTGTACAAAACTCTAGTGCGGCCGCACTTGGAGTATTGTGTGCAGTTCTGGTCGCCACATTATAAGAAAGATGTGGAGGCATTGGAGAGGGTACAGAGGAGGTTTACTAGGATGTTGCCTGGTATGGAGGGAAGGTCCTATGAAGAGAGGTTGAAGGATTTGAGGTTGTTTTCGTTAGAAAGGAGGCGGCTAAGGGGGGATCTTATTGAAACATATAAGATAATTAGAGGTTTGGATAGGGTGGACAGTGATAGCCTTTTTCCTAGGATGGAAAAAGCTAGCACGAGGGGACACAACTTTAAATTAAGGGGTATGAGTTATAGGACGGATATCAGAGGTAGGTTCTTTACTCAAAGAGTGATTAGGGAGTGGAATGCCCTGCCTGCAGCTGTTGTAGATGCGCCAAGTTTGGTGGCGTTTAAGAGGTTAGTTGATAAGTATATGGATGAGAAGGGAATGGTTTAGTTAGGAGGGGCATTGCTTTTTATTTTGGTCGGCACAACATCGAAGGCCGAAGGGCCTGTTCTGTGCTGTATTGTTCTATGTTCTATGTTCTAAATTAGTTCAGATTATATTCACTGCAGTTTAGAAGAATGAGAGGGGATTGCATAAACTTATAAAATTCGAACAGGGTTAAACAGGGTAGATTCAGAAAGAATGTTCCTGATGGTGGGGGAGTCCAGACCTAGTGGTGATAGTTTGAGGATAAGGGGTAAACCTTTTAGAACTGAATAGAAATTTCTTCACCCAGAGGGTGGGGAATGTGTGGAATTCACTCCCACAGAAAGTAGCTGAGGCCAAGACGTTGTGTGATTTCAGGAAGAAATTCGATTTCGCTCTTGGGGCTAAAGGGATTGAGGGATGTGGGGGGAAGGGGGGATCAGGATATTGAATTTGATGATCAGTTATGATCAAACTGAATAGCAGGGCAGGCTTGAAGGGCTGAATGGCCCTTCACCAATGGATCTACTATTTCCAGAGCTACTTCCTTCAGTACTCTGGGATGAAGATTATCAGGATCTGGAGATATATCCACTTTCAATCCCATCAATTTACCAGGATGATACCTGGTCTCGAGGGTGTTGACTATGAGGAGAGGCTGAATAAAGTAGGATTGTTTTCACTGGAAAGACAGAGGCTGAGGAGAAATCTGATAGAGGTTTATAAAATTATGAGAGGCATTTTTAAAATTCATTCATGGGACAAGGGTGTCGCTGGCTGGTCAGCATTTATTGCCCATCACTAGTTGCCCAGGGGCAGTTGAGAGTCAAGCACATCGCTGTGGCTCTGGAATCACATGTAGGCCAGACTGGGTAAGGACGGCAGATTTCCTTCCCTAAAGGACATCAGTGATCCAGATGGGATTTTCCAACAATTGACAATGGGTTCATGGTCATCAGTAGATTCTTAATTCCAGATTTTTTTTAATTGAATTCAAATTCCACCATTCGAACCTGGAACATTAGCTGAGTTTCTGGATCAATAGTCTAGTGATAAAACTGTTAGGCCACTGGCTCCCCAACAGACAGGGTGGATGGTCAGAGGTTTTTTCCCAGGGTGGCAATGTCAATTACAAAAGGGCACAGGTTCAAAGGTGAGAGGGAGAAAGTTTAAGGGAGATGTGCGGGAGACATTTTTCACACAGAGTGGTGGATACCAGGAGTGAGAGGTGATGGAAGCAGGCACATTAGCAACATTTCAGAGGCATTTGGGTGGGTGCATGAATAGGGAGGAAATAGAGGGATACGGACCGAGTAAGGGCAGAAGGGTTTTTTTAGTCAGGGCATCCTGATGTTTAGTTAGGGATACAGAGAAGATGTACAGTTGGGAACGAGGTCCAGTCAGATATTTAAGAGAAAGTAGATCAGTCCAGCAGGCGGAGAAGACAGGAGCATGATAGGGCACATGGGAGGACTGGAAGGGGTTAAATTGCATCAATTTTAAAGCAAGGAGTCTGTCTGTTAAGACAGATAAACATAGAGCATAGTTCAGTGTTTGGAAACGTGATATTGTTGCAATTCTTGGTTCAAAGTAGGGCAGGATTGGCAAATCAACATTCCAGGATCTCGAGGTTTCAGGTGTGATGGGGGGGGGGGGGGGGGGGGGGGGTGGGGAGAGCTGGATGTAAGAGAGGAGGGGGCATTGCATTATTGATAAAAGAATCACTGCAGTAATGAGGTAGGATGTCTTAGAAGTTATTCAATTAAGGCCGTACAGGTAGAGTTTAGGAATAAAAAAGGGTGATCACTTTGCTGGGATTATACTATAGGTCTTCCAACAGTCCAGGGGAGATAAGAGAAGCAGATTCTGGCAAATCACAGAGAGAGATGTGAGAGAAATAGAAGAGGAATGTTTGATTCTATTCTATGAATAGGGTTTCGGTAAGAGAGGAATATCAACTTTGCCAGTATTAACTGGGATTGCCTGAGTGCAATGGGAGTAGACAGACTGGAACTTTTAAAGTGTATCCCAGAGAGTTTTTAGCGCTAGTGCGTAGATAGTGCTGCTGAGGATGGGGCAGTGCGAGATTCAATCCCTGGGAATGAATCCGGGAAAGTGGTCAGAGTGTCACTGGGTGAGAATTTTGGGATCAGCAGCGGAACTCTGTAAAATTCAAAGTCATTCTGGAGAAGGGTCAGGATAGTCCAGAAATCAAGGCTGCGATTCTCCCATCACCACCCACAACTTGTCTGTCGGGTCGCAGTGGGAGGCGTGTGTCATCAACCCTGAACCGGGATTTGTGCATCTCCCGGTGAGCTGGAGAACACTCACCAGTAAGACCGAGCTGGAAACCAGCGGGAAGGCAGGTAAATCATTAGAATCTGTTCTTAATATCTTCCACTTTCAAGGAGCTATGAACATGTACCCCTGCATCTCCTTGTTCTATAACTCTCTCCAACACCCTACCATTAACTGAGTAAGTCCTGCCCTGGTTTGATCTACCAAAATGCATCACCTCACATTTGTCTAATTAAACTCCATCTGCCATTCATCAGCCCACTGTTCCAATTGATCAAGATCCCGTTACAATTGGAGATAACTTTCTTCACTCTCCACCATGCCACCAATCTTGGTGTCATCTACAAACTTACTAACCTTACATTGCCTATGGGACAGAGGAGACTGACAGTGGATCTGACAGAGAAATGGAAAATAATGAGAGATACAGATAGGGTAGATTGTAAGAATCTTTTCCCCATGACAGAGATGTCTAAGACCAGAGGGCAGAGGCTTAAGCTGAGGGGTAAGTGATTTAGAGGGAATTGGAGGACAGATTCTTTCACACAGAGAGTGGTGGAAATATGGAATGTGCTGCCTGAAAGGGTGCTGGAAGCAGGAACTCTCACAACTAAGACTCAACAGGCTATTGTCCAAGTGCTGCTAAACAGGATTAATATAGATTGGTATTTGATGGTCAGCACAGATATGGTGGGCCGAAGGGCCTGTTACTGCTGTGTGATTCAATAACTCTTTGACACTTTACACAGAACAGTACAGCACAGTACCGGCCCTTTGGCCCTCAGTGTTATGCCGAGCTATGGCCAAATCCAAGATTAAGCTATCCCACTCCCTATCATTCTGGAGTGCTCCGTGTGCCTATCCAATAACCACTTGAAAGTTCCTAAAGCGTCCAACTCCACTATCACAGCAGGCAGTGCATTCCACACCCCAACCACTCTCTGAGTGAAGAATCTACCTCGCGTATCCCTCCTATATCTCCCACCATGAACCTTATAGTTATACCCCCTGTAACAGCTACATCCACCCAACATAGAACATAGAACATAGAACATTACAGTGCAGAACAGGCCCTTCGGCCTTCGATGTTGCGCCAACCAATTAGGAACAAGCAGTGACCCTCTAACCTAAACCATTCCCTTTTCATCCATAAACTTATCTACTAACATCTTAAACGCCACCAAACTTGGCGCATCTACAACTGACGCAGGCAAGGCATTCCATACCCTTACCACCCTCTGGGTAAAGAACCTACCTCTGACATCTGTCCTGAAACCACCACCCCTTAATTTAAAGCTATGTCCCCTCGTGCTAGCTTTCTCCATCCTAGGAAAAAGGCTATCATGTCCACCCTATCTAAACCTCTAATCATCTTATATGTTTCAATAAGGTCTCCTCTTAGCCACCTTCTTTCTAACGAAAACAACCTCAAATCCCTCAGCCTCTCTTCATAAGACCTGCCCTCCATACCAGGCAACATCCTGGTAAACCTCCTCTGTACCCTCGCCAATGCCTCCACATCTTTCTTATAATGCGGGGACCAGAACTGCACACAATACTCCAAGTGCGGCCGCACTAGAGTTTTGTACAGTCGCAACATGACGTTGCGGCTCCGAAATTCAATCCCCCTACCAATAAAAGCTAAGTCTCCGTATGCCTTCTTAACAACCTTATTGACTTGATTGCCAACTTTCAGGGATCTATGCACATACACACCAAGATCCCTCTGTTCATCAACACTATTAAGAGTCCTACCATTAGCCCTATACTCTACAGAGGAAATAGTCTCTGCACGTTCATTCTATCAAGCGCTGTCATCACCTTATAAACCTCTATTAAGTCGCCTCTCATCCTCCTCTGCTCTAAAGAGAAAAGCCCCAGGTTCCTTAACCTTTCCTCATAAGACCTACCCTCCAAACCAGGCGGCATCCTGGTAAATCTCCTCTGCGCTCTCTGTAATGCTTCCACATCTTTCTTATAGTGAGGTGACCAGAACTGAACACAATATTCCAAGTGTGATCTCACCAAGGTCCGGTCTAGTTGCAGCATAACCCCACGGCTCTTAAATGCAAACCCCCTGTTAACAAACATTAACACACCATCAGCCTGCTTCACAGCTCTATCCACTTGAATGGCAACCTTCAGAGATCTGTGCATATGAACCCCAAGATCTCTCTGTTCCTCCACATTTCTCAGAACCTTGCCGTTAACCCTGTAATCCACATTCAAGTTTGTCCTACCAAAATAAATCACCTCGCACTTATCAGGGTTAAACTCCATCTGCCACTTTTCGGCCCAGCTCTGATCCTATCAATGTCTCTTTGCAGCCTACAAGAGCCCTCCACCTCATCTATTACTCCACCAATCTTGGTGTCATCAGTAAATTTACTATCCATCCTTCAGCCCTTTCTTCCAAGTCATTGATAAAAACCACAAAAAGCAGAGGACCCAGCACTGACCCCTGTGGTACACCACTGGTAACTGGTCACCAGTCTGGTCATACACAGAAACATATATCGAAACTAAAAGCAGTAGGAGGCCATTCGGCCCTTCAAGCCTGCTTCATCATTCATTGCGATCGGCTGATCATCAAATTCAATACCCTGATACCTCCTTCCCCTTCCTTCCACATCGCTGAATCCCTTATATCTACCTGGAAGGGATCTTTAGACCCGTAGCCCAAGGTCCCTCTAGTCCTCTGTACTTCCCAGCCTCCTGCCATTCATTCTGTATTCCTTTGGATCAAAAATGGATCAGTTCACTCTCTGTAGGGTTAAATTCCATTGGTTGCTGTTCTGTCCATCTGACCAGCCCATCTATATCATCCTGTAATCTAAGGCTTTCCCCCTCACTATTTACCAACAATATTTGTTTGTTCTGTGAAGTTAGTGATCAGTCCCTCTGTATTCACACCTAGATCATTAATGTACACACAAACCGGGGAACACCGGGGACACAGGCTTCTATTCACACTAACAACCTTCTACCATCTCCCTCAGCTTCCTGTCATTCAGCCAATTCTGGATCCAAATTGCCCTGGATTCCACAGGTTTTTAATCTTCTTGACCAGTCTCCATGCAGGATCTTGTCAAAAGCCTTATTGAAATCCACATAGACTACGTCACCTGCACTGCTCTCCTCTACAGACTGGTCACCTCCACAAAAATTCAATCACGTTTATTAGCTCTGACATCCCCTGACAAAGCCATGCTGACTCTTCTTGATTAATCCTTGTCTCTCCAAGTGGAGATTAATTCTGTCCCTCAGAATGTTTCCCAATCATTTTCCAATCACTGTTAGACTCACTGGACTGGAATTACCTGGGTTTTCCCTACTTCCCTTCTTTAATAATGGGACCACATTATCCTCCAGTCCTCCAGCACCTCTCCTACAGCTAGAGAGGAATTAAAAATTATCATCAGAGCTCCTGTAATCTCTTCCCATGCCTCTCACAGCAGCCTGAGATACACCTCATCTCGGCCTGGGGATTTATCCACTTTCAAACCAGCTAAACACACTAACACCTGCTCCCTCTGAATGTTAATCTGCTCAGTTATATCACAGTCCCTGCCCTGCTTTTTACATCCACATCGTCCTTCTCATTTAGAACTTTATCTACATCTCCACACACACATCATCATGTGGGGCCCTAGTCTGGTGACACTCTTATCCTGATTATATTTAACACTTTGGGGGTTTTCCTTTACGTTGTTTGGCATGTTGATTTTCCTGGTAATTTGCAGTTTATTGATGTGCCTTACTATAACACTGTGAATATTCTGACGGTTTTCTCGGTGCGGTTATAGTCAGCGTTGATGCTGGTGTTGGAGTGCAATGAGCAACCTGCAAAGTGATTGTAATTGATAGCGAGCTGCTCTGAGAACCACAGGCGGAAGGTTCTGGAAGCTGACTGATGTGTGCAAATCTAACGCACTTCAAAGTAATGATAAAGATGGTAACTGACGCTTCGGAAAAAACATGAGGAGGTGGTGTTGGTGAGAGGGAAGGATACCGCATTCAACTCAGATAGCCAGATATTGAAAACAGCAACCTTACCCAATGAATAGGTGAGAAAGAATGTTGCATAAACACAGCTTATTCGATGGTGTAGAGTTTACAAACAGACCATTCGGCCCAAATGCTCAGTGTCTGAGTTTCTGCTTGACATAAAGCTCCTTCCCACTGCTTTCTTTCTCACCCAGTCAATAGCTCCTTCTCTTCCTTTCAGCCTCCTGTTGTTTTAATGGGACACAGGCACTGTGAACTGAGCCAGCATTTACCTGGCCATCCCCAGTCACCCCTCGAGAAGGTGGCGGTGAGCTGCCTTCTTAAATTGCTGCAGTGCTCGAGGTGTAGGTACACCTACATTGCTGTAGGGATTCTCACCCAGTGACAGTGAAGAAATGGTGATATATTTCCCAGTGAAGCTGGTGAACGGTTGGAGATGAACATCCAGGTGGGGGTGTTGCCAGGTATTTGCTGCCCTTGTCCTTTGAGATGGTAGAGGTTGTGGGTTTGGAAGGTGCTGCCTAAGGAGCCTTAGTGAGTCGCTGCAGAGATCTTGTAGATGGTACACACGGCTGTTACTGTATCTAACTTCCCCTTACACCACAAGATGTTGATAATGATTGAGATTTAAAAAATAGTCTTTGATGCTCTGAGTCACATTGATGAAATATAATCTCCACCTCTCTGAGAAGGTGGAAGACAGATTATTTTATCGGTGATAATGAACAGCTTTGTGTGACTGCGTTCAAATCGACATGGCAGCTGGTGGAATTTAAATCAATTATTTATCAATCTCCAATGAAAAGATTTAGTGTCAGTAACGGGCACTGAGATTACCACATTGTCAGAAAAATTCATCCAGTTCACTCATGTTCTTTAGGGAAGGAAATCTGCCATCCTTACCCAGTCTGGCCTACATTTGACTCCAGAACCACAGCAATGTGATTCACTCTCAAATTGTCCTCAGGAATGGCCCAGTAAGTAACTCAGTTCAACCACTACAGAAAACTCAAATGAGAATGAAATAGATGGACTCGACATCGAGCAGGACGGCAGCAATGACAATGACAAACCCAGCCCTGTCAATCCTGCAAAGTCTGTCACACTAACACCTGTTAGCAGGATGGATTTTACAGCTACCATGTCTAACTGGAGCTGTAGAGAGGGCTTTAAACTAAATAGTTTACTCAGGCTGCAAACTAACTGACACGAGGGGAGATTTGGAAAGTTAGAGAGAAAGGACAATGCAGTGTGGTGGTGATATTGGTAAAGGTAGTCAGACAGAGGGACAGACATAAAAAGTCAGAATTGGAACTCTTTATTTGAATATATAAAATCATAGAAACCCTACAGTGCAAAAAGAGGCCATTCGGCCCATCGATTCTACACTGACCGCAATCCCACCCAGGTCCTACCATCATATCCCTACACATTTACTTGCTAATCCCTGTAACCTACACATCTCAGGACACTAAGGGGCAATTTTAGCATTGTCAACCCAACCCGCACATCTTTGAACTGTGGGAGGAAATCGGAGAACCTGGAGAAAACCCACGCAGACACAAGGAGAATGTGCAAACTCCACACACAGACAGTGACCCAAGCCGGAAATCGAATACAAGTCTGATAACTGCATGCATAACAAAAAGGATGAACTAACAGCACAAATGTAACCAAATGAGTATAACAACCATTGCAGAGACACGGTCATAAGTGACCAAGGCTGGGACCTGAATATTCTGGGATATTTAATATTTCAAAAGGATTCAAAGTGAGGAAAAGTAATTGGAATGACTATTAAAAAAAGATGAAATCTGTACGAAAGAGAAATGGTTTTATTTCAGAAGATCGAGAAGTAGGATAGAGTTTTCCAGCTGTGTTTGTCCCAAGATTGGAAAATCCCACAGACCTTTGCATAGTCCACCATCTGCCCCTTCCCCCTGCCCCGTTTTCCCTTCCCTCCCACAGTTTGTCTGGCAGGTGGGACTGGGTAATTCTGGATGTGGAGTCAGTTTGGGTGGTAATTAGTGACAGTGAGAAGCCACTGGGGGAATAGTTGATAGCCCTGTCCCCTGCAATAGAAAAACTGCAAGGAAGAGTATACATCAAGTAATAAGGGAGGGCTTGCAAGAAAGGATTTTTTATTCATGGGATGTGGGCATCGCTGGCTGGGCCAGTATTTATTATCCATTCCTGAGGGCAGTTATGAGTCACCCACATCGCTGTTCTGATGATACTGTGCCTTTAAGAAATAGATTCTCATCATGTTTCTTAGCAGGGTGTTTTAACAGTCCCTGGAATTTTGTCGGTGTCATGCTGTCTATAGCTGATGTCCTTTATTGTTGCTGAAGTACTATAACTGAAATCACATGGATTTTAATCTGAACTAATGCAGTGCTCTGTTGTTTCTGTGTTCCCCTGGGATGGGTAAAGGAGGGCACAGCCTCAAGCCACAGGGAGTGTTCATTAAAACAAACATGAGGAGAAATTTCTTCAGCCAGAGAGTGGTGAATGTGTGGAACTCTTTGCCGCAGAAAGCCATGCAGACCAGGTTATTGAGTGTCCTTAAGCCAGCGATAGATAGGTTTTTAATTAATCTTGATTAAGGTTCTTTGTGATTTTCATAAATGACCTGGATGAGGAAGTGGAGGATGGGTTGGTAAGTTTGCTGATGACGCGAAGGTTGGAAGTGTTGTGGATAGTTTAGAGGGTTGTCAGAAGTTGTAGCGTGACATAGATAGGATACAAAACTGGGTGGAGAAGTGGCAGATGGACTTCAATGTGGATAAATGTGTAGTGGTTCATTTTGACAGGTCAAATATGATGACAGATTATAATATTAAGGGTAAGACTCTTGGCAGTGTGGAAGATCAGAAGGATCTTGAGGTCTGGGTTCATAGGATCTCAAAACAGCTTCGCAGATGGAGGCGTATGGTGTACTGACCTTCATCAGTCGAGGGATTGAGTTTAGGAGTCGGGAGGTAATGCTGCAGTTGTATACGATCCTGGTCAGGCCCACTTGGAGTATTATGCTCAGTTCTGGTCGCCTCATTACAGGAAAGATGTGGAAGCCATTGAAAAGGTGCAGAGGAGATTTACAAGGATGTTGCCTGGATTGGGTGGCATGCTTTATGAGGATAGGTTGAGGGAGCTCAGTCTTTTTTCCTTGGAGAGACGAAGGATGAGGAGTGATCTGATAGAGCTGTATAAGATGTTGAGAGGTATTGATCGGGTGGATTCTTAGAGGCTTTTTCCCAGGGCTGAAATGGGTGCCACAAGAGGACACAGGTTTTAAGGTGCTGGGGAGAAGGTATAGAGGAGATGTCAAGGGTACATTTTTCGCCCAGAGGGTAGTGGGTGTGTGGAATGGGCTGCCGGCAGTGGTGGTGGGGGCGGATTTGATAGGGTCTTTTAAGAAACTTTTAGATAAGTACATGGAACTTAGTAAGATAGAGGTTATAGGTAAGCCTACTAATCTCTAAGGTAGGGACGGATATCAGAGGTAGGTTCTTTACTCAAAGAGTGATTAGGGAGTGGAATGCCCTGCCTGCAGCTGTTGTAGATGCGCCAAGTTTGGTGGCGTTTAAGAGGTTAGTTGATAAGTATATGGAAGAGAAGGGAATGGTTTAGTTAGGAGGGGCATTGCTTTTTATTTTTGGTCGGCACAACATCGAAGGCCGAAGGGCCTGTTCTGTGCTGTATTGTTCTATGTTCTATGTTCTATGTTCAGCACAACTTTGTGGGTCGAAGGGCCTGTATTGTGCTATAGTATTGTGCTATAAGGGGATCAGAGGTTATGGGGAAAAGACAGGAGAATGGGGATGAGAAAAATATCAAGTCATGATTGAATGGTGGAGCAGATTCAATGGGCTGAGTGGTGTCATTCTGCTCCTGGGTCTAATGATCTTATGGTAGAGCTTGATTGGGGATACTTTCCCCAATCAAGGCAGATGAACTCAGGGCATTGATGGGTATGTTAGATTGGGATATTTTATAGCAATTATTGAAACATAGCTAAGAGAAGAAAAGGACTGGCAGCTTAATGTTCCAGGGTACAGATGCTACAGGAAAAATAGAACAGGAGGTAAGGGAGAAGGGGGAGCTGCACTTTTGATTAGGGAAAGTATCACAGCCGTACTGAGAGGGAATATATTCGAGTGTTCGGCCACTGAATCTATACGGGTAGAATTGAGAAATACAAAGGGGGAAATCAATTTGATAGAGTTGTACTATAGTAAGTTTGCAGATGACACCAAGATTGGTCGCACAGTGGACAGTGAAGAAAGCTATCTCTGCAACAGGATCTTGATCAATTGGGCCAGTGGGCTGACGAATGGCAGGTGGAGTTTAATTTAGATAAATGTGAGATAATACATTTTGGAGATTGAACCAGGGCAGGACTTACTCAGTTAATGGGAGGGCGTTGGGGACAGTTACAGAACAAAGAGATCTCGGGATACAGGTTCATAGCTCCTTGAAAGTGGAGTCACAGGTGGACAGAGTGGTGAAGAAGGCATTCAGCTGCTTGGTTTCATCGGTCAGAACATTGAATACAGGAGTTGGGACGTCTTGTTGAAGTTGTACAAGACATTGGGAAGGCCACACTTGGAATATTGTCTGCAATTCTGGTCACCCTATTATAGAAAGGATATTATTAAACTAGAAAGAATGCAGAAATGATTTACTAGGATGCTACCGGGACTTGATGGATTGAGTTATAAGGAGAGGCTGGATAGACTGGGACTTTTTTCTCTGGAGCATAGGAGGCTGAGGGGTGATCTTATAGAGGTCTATAAAATAATGAGGGGGCACAGATCAGTGAGATAGTCAATATCTTTTCCCAAAGCATTAGGCAGGTAATTGGACGTATAAACTGGAAGGAGGTGTTCTTGGGGAAGAGTACAGAAGGAAAGTGGCGGATTTTCAAGGAATGTTTGTCTGGGGCTCTGCAAGACAACGTTCCGAGGAGTCAAGGAGGTTCTGGTAGGACGCGGGAACCGTGGTGCACGAAGGTAGTGGTGAACCTAGTCAGGAAGAAAAAAATGGTATATAAAAGGTTCAGAGAGCTAGGGGATGTTGGGGATCTAGAGGAGTATAAGGTGTGTAGAAGGGAACTTAAAAAGGAAATTAGGAAGCCAGAAGGGGTCATGAGAAGGCCTTGACAGGTAAGATTAAGGAGAATCCCAAGGCCTTCTACAAATATGTGAAAAGTAAAAGGATGAGAAGAGAAGGGATAGGGCCTATAAAGGGTGAAAGGGGAAAAGTCTGTGTGAATCCAGAAGAAATGGCAGAGGTGTTTAACGAGTACTTTGCCTCGGTATTCACAGTGGAAAGTGAACTGGGAGATTGCACTGCAGGTTTGAGGCATACGGAAAAGATTGAGTATGTGGATGTTAGGAAAGAGGATGTGTTAGACCTGTTAAATTCTATCAAGATAGACAAGTCTCCAGGACCGGATGGGATGTACCCCAGGTTATTGTGGGAGGTGAGGGAAGTGGTTGCAGAGCCCCTAGCGATGATCTTTGCATCGTCCATGGAAACGGGAGAGGTTCCGGAGGATGGGATGATTGCGGATGTGGTTCCTATCTTTAAGAAAGGGAACAGGGATAGTCCAGGAAATTGCCAACCGGTGAGTTTGACTTCAGTGGTTGGTAAGCTGATGGAGAGGCTTTTGAGGGATAAGATATATGAACATTTGGAGAAGTTTGGACTGATTAGAAATAGTCAGCATGGTTTTGTCAAGGGCAGGTCATGTCTCACGAACCTAGTTGAGTTCTTTGAAAATGTGACTGAACACATTGACGAAGGAAGGGTGGTGGACGTAGTGTACATAGACTTTAGTAAGGCGTTTGATAAGGTCCCACATGCAAGGCTTCTGGAGAATGTGAGAGGGCATGAGATCCAAGGGGCTTTGGCCTCGTGGATCCAGAACTGGCTTGCCGGCAGAAGGCAGAGAGTGGTTGTGGATGGGTCTTGTTCTGCATGGAGGTCGGTAACCAGTGGAGTGCCCCAGGGATCTGTTCTGGGACCCTTGCTGTTTGTCATTTTCATAAATGACCTGGATGAGGAAGTGGAGGGATGGGTCAGCAAGTTTGCCGACGATACAAAGATTGGTGGTATTGTGGATGATCTGGAGGGATGCCAAAAGTTGCAGCGGGACATAGACAGAATGCAAGACTGGGCGGAGAAGTGGAAGATGGACTTCAACGCAGATAAATGTGTAGTGGTCCATTTTGGCAGGAATAATGGGATGAAGGAGTACAATATAAGGGGTAGGAGTCTTAGCTGTGTTGTAGAGCAGAAGGATCTCGGGGTCCGGGTCCATAGGACTCTTAAATCGGCCTCGCAGGTGGAGGAAGTGGTCAAGAAGGCGTACGGTGTACTGGCCTTCATTAATCGAGGAATAGAGTTTAGGAGTCAGGAGGTAATGATGCAGCTCTATAAGACTCTTGTCAGACCCCAGTTGGAGTATTGTGCGCAGTTCTGGTCGTCTCATTATAGGAAGGATGTAGAGGCTATTGAGAGGGTTCAGAGGAGATTTACAAGGATGCTGCCTGGATTGGGAGGCAGGCCTTATGAAGATAGGTTGAGGGAGCTGGGACTCTTCTCACTGGAGAGACGTAGTGAGAGGCGACCTGATAGAGGTTTGTTAAATGTTGAGAGGAATAGATAGGGTGGACTCTCAGAGACTATTTCCTCGAGCTGAAATGGTCAATACGAGAGGACACAGATTTAAGGTGCAGGGAAGCAAATACAAAGGAGATGTCAGGGGTAGGTTTTTCACTCAGAGGGTCGTAAGTGAATGGAACCGACTGCCGTCGGAGGTTGTTGAGGCAAACTCACTGGGGTCTTTTAAGAGACTTCTGGATGAGTATATGGAAAAGAACAGGATAGGGGGTTATAGACAGGTCTGTGGATTGGTAGATGTGATTGGCACAACTCGTGGGCTGAAGGGCCTGTTTGTGCTATATTGTTCTATGTTCTATGTTAAAGTTAGGGGAGTCTAAAACTAGAGAGCATAGGTTTAAGGTGAGAGGGGAGAGATACAAAAAATGTCCAGAGGGACTGTTTTTTCACCCAGAGGATGGTGAGTGTCTGGAACAAGCTGCCAAAGGCAGTAGTAGAGATGGGGACAATTTTGTCTTTTAAAAAGCTTTTAGACAGTTATATGGGTACGATGGGTATCGAGGGATATGGGACAAATGTGGGTAATTGGGGTTAGCTTTGAGGTTTAAAAAAAAGGGTGGTGTGGGCAAGTTGGGCCGAAGGGCCTGTTTCCATACTGTAAACCTCTGTGACTCTATTCACCTACAGTATACCCCATCCGCCAACTTTTTACCCACTTACTTAACCTATTAATATCTTACTGTGCGTGTGTGTGGGGTGTGAGGGAGGGGTATTTGGTGGGGGAACATGTGACGTCCTTTCAGGGCCGTTTGTCCATCCTTTGTCCCCCCCTGGCACTCAGCCCTCACCTGTGGCTCCCTGGAGCTGTTTGCCTGCGACAGTGGCGACATCCCGGGCAATGGCCTCAACAAGCCGGCTAAACCAGATGAGGGTAGGCCACTGTTCTCAATCCTTGAAGTCCTGTGGCGATGGGCGAGCGGTGAAGCAGCAGGTGTGGATACACTGGGAGTTGTAGTCACAGACCTGCACACAGGCAGCTCAGGTCTAATGGATGTTTTCCGCTGACCAAAGCTGCAGTGAAACTCGGCGTCTACCTGAGCAACTGAGCAGTCCTCTTCAGGAACACACTGCTCACATCAGAAGAATGAGGAAGGGGCTAGAAAAGGTGCCCTAAACATTGCCTGCTTCATTGACCCTGGCCAGTTTACTGCGGCTGGCGGGGATCCCATCTTGCGGTCGAACAAACAAAATAAAACACAAGGTGACACGACTCACCACTGGCACTTGGAACATGCGCATGCTTTTGGACAACCCTACAGCAGACAGACCAGAGAGAAGAACGGCCTTAGTTGCCAGAGAACTTGCAAGATACAACATTGGCATTGCAGCCCTGAGCGAAAACTGTCTTGCTAACGTAGGTCAGTTGAGTGAAACTGGAGGTGGATACACTTTTTTCTGGAGTGGTCACAGCAGCGATGAGCATCGTGATGCTGGAGCTGGATTCAATGTCAGGAGTCAACTTGTTCAGAGACTTGATAGTCTACCCAAGGCTTAGACACTACAGTTTCTGCTACAGAACAGAAGTCAAGCCACCCTGATTAGCGCCTATGCCCTTACAATGAACAACCTGGACAAGAAGAAAGATAAGTTCTACAAAGAGCTAGATGCCCTACTATCAGCAGTGAGCAGAACCAACAAGCTGATCTTGTTTGGAGATTTCAATGCAAGAGTAGGATGTGACTCTGCAATCTGGCAGGGAGTCATTGGGAGGCATGGAGTGAGCAAGTGTAACAGTAATGGCCTATTCTTACTGAAGACCTGTGCAGCATACGACCTCCTCATCACCAACATAACCTTCCGTCTGCCTATCCTTAACAAGACCTCCCGGATGCAATCCCGCTCTAAGCATTGGAATCTTATCGACTATGTCATTGTCAGGATTAAAGACAGGCAGGATGTCAGAGTGACCGAGGCCGTGCGTGGTGCTGGACAGATCACAGGCTCATTGTCTCCAAAATGAGGCTCCACATCAGACCCAAGAGGCGACCACAAGGAAACAAGATTATGAAAAGAATCAAAACGGCCCAGCTGAAGATTTTGAAATTGTGCTTGCTGACCTACACCTCGCAGGCAATGCTAAGGATGACAGGAACGCTTCAGGAATGCTGTCCATTCATCTGCACTGAAGATGCTTGGGGCCTCTACCCGCAAGCAGCATGACTGGTTCGATGAGAATGATGAGGCGATACAGGCTCTACTTGTTGAAAAGCGCCATCTTCATCGGGCCTGTCAGAATGACCCATCTTCAGCTGCCAAGAAAAATGCTTTTACTGCGCTCACAGGACAGTCCAGAATAAACTGTGTAAAATCCAGGATGCCTAGCTGAGCGCTGAGGCAGATGAAATACAGGGATATGCTAATAGAAATGATTTGAAATGGTTCTGTGAAGCCCTCGGCACTCTCTGCGGACTTCAATCTCTCGGGAGTTCCTCCCTCCCGAGTACAGATGGTACAACCCTCATTACAGAGAAAGCTCAGATCATGAAGATGGGCCGAACACATTGAAGCCATCCCCAACCGACCATCATCTGTTAACGATGAGGCAATAGACAGGATTGCCCACGTTGATATCAACAGCGCCATGGATGATTCACTGGTTGTAACAGAAGTCACAAAAGCTGTTAGCCAGCTATCCAGTTCCATGATGGCCAGAGCACTGGATGGTGGAGAATCCTCTGAGGCATTCCCAGTCACCAATGGTGTCAAACATGGTTGTGTGCTCACACCCACACTGCTCAGCATGATGTTTACTGCCATGCTGAATGATGCTTTCCAGGACAGTGTTGTTGGAATCAGCCTCAAGTACAGAGTGGATGGGAAGCTTTTCAACCTGAGTAGACTTCAAGCTATTACCAAAGTAAAGGAGAGTGTTCTAAGAGATTTCCTCTTTGCTGATGACTGTGCCTTCTGTACTGGCTCAGAGCCAGAGATGCAAGTCAGTATGGACAAATTTTCCATAGCTTGTGACAACTTTGGACTTACTATCAACATTAAAAAGACGGAAGTCATGCCTGTTCCCCATGCACCGTACACAGAACCCATAATCACAATCAAAGGACAGAAACTACAGACAGTGGACCAGTTCACTTATCTTGGCAGCTCCCTCTCCCAAGCAGTGATTATTGATACAGAAGTTAACTGCAGAATAGCAAAGGCAAGTTCTGCTTTCGGTAGACTGCGCTCCACTGTATGGGAATGTCGAGGAATCAGCCCAGCAGCAAAACTGAAGGTCTACAGCACCGTGGTACTCACTACCCTCCTGTATGCCCGTGAAACATGGACTGTGTATCGAAGGCATGCAAGACAGCTCAATTATTTCCATATGACTTGTCTTTGCAGAATTTTACACATCCGATGGCAAGACAAAATACCAAACACTGAAGTTCTCTCTAGAGCAAGAATACCATCAGTCCACACACTGCTAATGAGAGCACAGACCCGGTGGACAGGTCATGTCATATAAGATGATCAGGGGGTTAGATAGGGTGGATAGTGAGAGCCTTTTTCCTCGGATGGAGATGGATAACACGAGGGGACAAAGCTTTAAATTAAGGGGTGGTAGTTATAGGACGGATGCTAGAGGTGGGTTCTTTACTCAGAGGGTAGTAAGGGCGTAGAATGCCCTGCCTGCAGCAGTTGTGGACTCGTCAAGTTTAAGGGCGTTCAAACAGTCAGTGGATAGGCATATGGATAGTATTGGAATAGTTTAGGATAGAGGGTCATTAGATTGGTTCCATTGGTCGGCGCAACATCGAGGGCTGAAGAGCCTGTACTGCGCTGTAATGCTCTATGTTCTATGTATACCAGAAAAGCGCATTTCCAAGCAGCTTCTTTTTGGGAAGCTCTCTGTTGGAAGACGTTCATGTAGAGGGCAGAAGAAACGTTACAAGGACACACTCAAGGCCTCCTTGAAGTTGCCTGACATTGACACGACCACTTGGGAAACGCCGGTACAAAACCACCCTACCTGACGCTGCCTCATTCACAAGGACCGGCAAGCTTATGAAGCAAGATGCATTGCTGAAGCACAACATACGCATGAGCTGTGAAAGTCCAGAGCCACCAATGCAACAACTACAGTGTTTACACAAGTCTGTCCAATATGTGCCAGGACATTCCATACCCGAAATGATCTGATCAGTCATCTTCAGACATGCTGCATCCAGCCTCAAAATGACTAATCTCAAGATCCTCATCGATGACAATGGACGAACAATAATATCTTTGTAAACTGGGGGGACTCCAGCAGGTCCTGATTGCCAGGTACATGTTGTAGGCGATCAGTCATGATTCACATGTGAAAATGGACAATTTACCTGGGTATCCATCAGGTTTAATAGCCTAATAATTATATGAAAATATGTGCAAAATGGCACCCTAACTTTGAAAGTTTGGTTTTTAAGCCGCAGCGTTTGAGGCTGAGTTATTGAATACACTTCAGGTTGAGTGAAACAGGTTTTTGAACAATAAAGGAGTGGAGGTTTTGGCAGGGATAACGGATAGTGCATCCACAGTTAGATCAGCATGGTCTTCTCGCATGGCACAGCAGGATCGAGGGACCATGTGACGTACTCGAAATCTGAGCTCCTTTGTATATTTCTACATTCACAATAACTCATCCTGACACCAGGAGAGTGTGTGTTAGTGTGTGAGATTTGCAAACTGTCTTTATGCTGATGGAGTTTGTGAAAATGTTCTGAGACATTCCCTTTATGCAGAACAATGAAGAGTTTGAGTTGAGAGCATGTTTTAAAGACTGAGACTTATCACAGAGCCTTCTCGAGCTATCGCAGCCATTTTGGAAAGCATTTTGAGTGAGCGGTAACATTCTGCAAGATGGAGTTTCCAGCCCGAAGCTTCTGCCATTTGCAGCCCGTTGACTGGTGAATTGTTTTACCTCATCACCAGCAGAAGATTTTGCTTAACAATCAACAAACATCATTTTCTCAAAGATAAACTCCACCAGTGTCAGCATCTTAATTCACATCCAGTTAAATATAATGTTTCTGTCCAAGGTCACACACACACTCATACACACACACACACACACACTAACACACACACACACACACACACAAACACACTCACACACTAACACACACACACACACACACACACACACAACACACACACACAATCGCAGAGACACACTCACACACTAACACATACACACACACACACTAACACACTCACACAACGCACACACTAACACACACAACACATCTCAGAGACACGCTCACACACTAACACATACACAGACACACACTAACACACACACACTCACACACTAACACACACAACTCACACACGAACACACCACTAACAACACACACACAATCTCAGAGACACGCTCACACACTAACACATACACACACACACACTAACACACACACACGCACTCATACACGCACACATTAACACACACACTAACACACACACAATCTCAGAGACACGCTCACACACTAACACATACACATACACACACTAACACACACACACACACAATCACAGAGGACACACACACACTAACCATACACACACACACTAAAACACACACACACACACTCACAACACACACTAACACACACACTAACACACACACAATCTCAACACGCTCACACACTAACACATACACACACGCTCACACACAATCGCAGAGACACACACACACTAACACATACACACACACACTACACACACACACACACACACTCACACACACACATAACACACACACACAATCTCAGAGACACGCTCACACACTAACACATACACACAATTCACACACACACTACCACACACACTAACATACACACACACAATCACAGACACGCTCACACACTACACAACATACACATACACACACACACAACAAACACACACAAACACACACAACACACACCACACACACACACACACACACACACCACAACACACACACACACACACACACACACTAACACACACAATCACAGACACACACTAACACTCACACATTCACACACTAACACACACATACACTCACACACAATTGCAGAGACATACTCACACACACACAACACACACACTAACACACACTCACACACTAACACACTCACACACGCACAATCACAGAGACACACTCACACACACAGACACACACAACACACACACTAACACACACACATACACTCACATATATACACACACACATACACACACAATCACAGAGACACGCTCACACACTAACACATACACACACTCACACACTAACACACACACTCATTCACATACTAACACACACACACATACATACACACACACACATACACACTCACAGACACACCCACACTCACGCTAACATACACACACACACACACACACACACACACACAAACACACGGACACACTCTCGTGTTAATGCACCAGACACACACACATACATACACACAAACACATACTCACACTAATACACTTACACACTCGCACTGATATGCACACACATTCACACTAATACACACACGTGTGCACACACACTGGCACACATTCACATGCACTCACACTCATGCACACACATGTACACACACTCAAGCATACTCACATATTCTCACTAATACACTCACTCGCAATAATACACTTGCACTAATACACACACATACACACAGATACACATACACATACTTATACACACACATAGACACACACACGTGCACACACACACACACAATTAAATACACACACCATGGGCACCAATAGTCAAATTTATATGACTACCATACAATAACAAACTCACATACCAACATAAAATCAATCTGCAACAATGTAGAATTGAGGGAGGGGATAACAGAGGCATTGCTTCACATATTTAATCATTAA
Source organism: Sphyrna mokarran (assembly GCA_024679065.1). Taxonomy (NCBI): domain Eukaryota; kingdom Metazoa; phylum Chordata; class Chondrichthyes; order Carcharhiniformes; family Carcharhinidae; genus Sphyrna; species Sphyrna mokarran. Next base: position 2,073,578 of record JAGIQG010000006.1, read on the forward strand.
TTAGAGAAAGAGATAGTGTTAGAGGTCTGGTGGGTAGCTCTGTTTAAGAACAGCAGCCAGTTTATCATCAGGAGAAGGGAAATAATGCAATCCTTACTGAAGGAGAGAATAGAGGGCCAGCTCAAAATGAGAAATAAAGCAGCAAAGAGTCAGCATGAATTTCAAAAGGGAAATCTTGCTTGTCCAACCTTGATGACGTTTTTGAGAAGGAATGGAGGCATAGACTGTTTTCCAAATGGGAAAATGCTTACGAAATCAGAAACACAAAGGGACTTGGGAGTCTTTATTCAAGACTGTTTTAAGGTTAACATGTAGATTCAATCAGCAGTGAGGAAGGCAAATGTAATGTTAGCATTCATGTCGGGGGGGCCAGAATACAAGAACAGGGATGTAATTCTGAGGCTGTATAAAGTATTTGGAGTATTGTGAGCAGTTTTGAGCCCCATACCTTAGGAAGGATGTGCTGGTCTTGGAAATGGTCCAGAGGAGGTTCACAAGAATGATCCCTAGAATGAAGAGCTTGTTGTATGAGGAATGATTGAGGACTCTGGGTCTGTACTCATTGGGGTTTAGAAGGATGGGGGGGGTGCGGAATCTTATTGAAACTTACAGGATACTGCGAGGCCTGGATAGGATGTTTCCACTAGGAGGAAAATCTAGTACCAGAGGCACAATCTCAGGCTGAAAGGAAGATCCTTTAAAACAGAGATGAGGAACATAGAACATCGAACATAGAACATAGAACATCGAACATTACAGCGCAGCACAGGCCCTTCAGCCCTCGATGTTGTGCCGACCAGTGGAACCAATCTAATGACCCTCTAACCTAAATATTCCAATATTATCCATATGCCTATCCACTGACCATTTGAACACCCTTAAACTTGACAAGTCCACAACTGCTGTGGGCAGGGCATTCCACATCCTTATTACCCTCTGAGTAAAGTACCCACCTCTGACATCCATCCTATAACTACCACCTCCTCTACACCCTTTCCAATTCTTCCACATCTTTCTTATAATGCCGCGACCAGAACTGTATGCAATACTAAAACTGCAGCCACACCGGAGTTTTGTACAGTTGCAACATGATCTCAATCCCTCTACCTATAAAAGCTAACACACTGTACACCTTCTTAATAATTTTATTTACCTGGGTGCCAACTTTCAGGGAATTATACACACGTACACTGAGATCTCTGTGCTCATCGACACTACCAAGAGTCTTTCACACTACCAAGAGGAAAAATTTCTTCAGCCAAAGAGTAGTGAATGTGTGAAATTCTTTGTTGCAGAAGGCTGTGGAGGCCCGGTCATTGAGAGTCTTTAAGATAGAGATAGATAGGTTCCTGATTAATAAGGGGATCAGGGATTATGGGGAAAAGGCAGGAGAATGGGGATGAGAAAAATATCAGCCATGATTGAATGGCAGGACAGACACAATGGGCTGAATGGCCTAATTCTGCTCCTATGTTAATAATGGTCTTATGGACTTATTGGGACAGAGATTAGACAGTGTTAACGATGTAGCTGTAATTTATCTGGATTTTAAAACTGGATTTCAATAAGGTGCCACAGCATTGAGAATAAGGTTAGAGAAAGTGGATTCTGGGGAATAGCGGTAGGAGTGTTTGTTAGCTGGCTTCAATTCAGAAAACAGAGAGTGGGAGTAAAGGTAGGAAGTGAAATTCCACAAGGATCAGTACTGGGGTCACTGCTGTTCACAATTTACGTTAACCATTTACACTTTGCAAAAACACTCAGCCTAAATTTACAGATGATACCAAAGTGGAGGCTAGTTAATACTGAGAACAATAACCACTCATTACAGGAGGGGCATGAATAAACTTCAGATTGAGAAAATGGTCAGTAAATGAAGTTGAACACAGATAAATGGTAGGTAACAGTTTGCTCGAAGAACAGGGAGGTTATTTATTAGTCAGAAATCTCGGTGGATAGAGGAGCAAAGGACCACAGAGTAAAAATACACCAATCGCTGAAACTGAAAATAAAAGCAAAATATTGCAGACACTGGAAATCTGGAATAAAAACCAAAATGCTGGAAAAACCCAGCAGGTCTGATAGTGTTTGTGGAGAGAGAAACAGAGATAATGTTTTGAGTCGGGATGACCCTTTGTCAGAGCTGAGGAAGTGAGCAGAGCAGCTGGGAAGGATCTGATAGTTTCTGTTTTTAGTAAGGCCACGGGAAATAGAAAACAAATACTAACCTTTATTTCCACTGAGTGAGAATTGAAAAGCAGGGGAATGATATTAAAGCTTTATTGAACCATGCTGGGGCCACAGCTGGAGAATTATGTAAAGTTTTTGTCCTTTGATTATAAGAAGGTTATTCAGGCACTGGAGACAGACCAGAGGAAATTAACATGGACATTAGCAGAAATCTGTGGGTTTATTTGTCAGGAAAGGATTGCCAGTCTGGGTCTCCGGTCACTTGGGAAAAGAAGATCCGGCTGAAATAATAGCGATGATTAAAATGATGGAAGGTTTTGACAAAGTGGATACAGAGAGAATGTTTCCTGTTCTGGGGAAGAGCTGAGCTGGAAATCATCAATATCAGCTCATCACCAAGAAACCCAATGGCAATTCAGGAGAAAATACTTTACTCAAAGATGTAGAGATGCCGATGTTGGACTGGGGTGGGGCACAGGAAGAAGTCTCACAACTCCAGGCTAAAGTCCAACAGGTTTAATTTGGTAGCACAAGCTTTCAGAGTGTCACTCCTTCATCAGGTGAGTGGAGAGTTGGATTCACATAAAGGACACATATACAGACACAAACTCAATTACAAGATAAAGGTTGGAATGCGAGTTTTAACAGGTAATCAAGTCTTTATAGGGACAGACAATGTGAGTGGAGGGAGCATTAAGCACAGTTTAAAGAGATGTGAATTGTCTCCAGACAGGGGAGTTAGTGAAACCCCAGCCAAATGGTGTGGGGGGGGTGGGTTACAGATAGTGCGACATGAACTCAAGGTCCGGTTGAGGCTATCCTCATGTGTGTGGAACTTGGTTATCAGCCTCTGTTCAGCGACTCTGCGCTGCTGTTACCTAGAGAGGGGGAGAATGTAGGACTTGCTACCACACAGTGAGGTTGAACTAAAAGTGTCAGTACATTTAAGGGGAAGCTAGACAAGTTTTTGAGGGAGGAGGAAACAGAAGGTTATAATGAAAGATTTAGATGGGAAAAGATGAGAGGAGATTCGAGTGGAGCACAAACATCAATGTGGACTGAGTGACCTTTTTCTAAGCTGTAGAATCTAGCTAATTGAGGAGATATGGTACAAATTCACCAGAATGATACCGTATTTAAAAGGATTAATTTTTGAGAATGAGCTGGGCTGCGTTGTGTTTCCTTGCCTGTAGAAGATTACAGCATTGATATAAAAAGGTTCAAAAGATAATAAAAGCTATGTTAAAGTTATCAGGAGAAGCTCCTTCCTTTGGTTGGGGTGTGGTGCTGGGGAGGCAAACAGATCAGAACAAGAGGGAAGAACCTGAAAATCAGAGGCGTAGATTATTCAGGGGTAAAAATACAGAAAACAGGAGCAGGAGTGGGCCATTCGGCCCCTTCAACATAATCATGGCTAACCCGCTATCTTCAGATCAGCACTCTCCCCGTAGCTTCGTGCCTTAAGGTCAGGAAGCTTTCTTCACATGCATCAGAGTGGTAATCTCAACTCTGAGCCCAAAAAGACTGTGCTTGAATGTTTTGAAGATAAGTTGACAGGTTTTGTTAAAAATGGTATGTAAGGATTGGAACAAGGTGAAGCGAAGATACAGATCAGCATAATCAAATGAATTGCAGAACGGAATCGATATTTCAGCTTTCCTTAGATCAGTGTATCCTTATCAAACAAACTTCTATCTGTTAACAAATATTAAGGTCCCAGTAAATACTCGCCTGGAATAGAATTCCTACATGAGATTATTAACTTGCACACTGCCTAGATTGGCTACCCACACTCTCCCGCTTTGTACATTCTACTGCTTCATCAGACATACTTCACAATCCAATTATCCCAAATAAAGTCGACTTGGGAACTTACTGATTGAGACGGAGCCCTCCTGGGAGAATCCCACTCACCAACATCACAATCATGGTCCAGCCAGCACAACTCCATGTGTACTAGCCTCAAGAGCTGCCCAAATCTGACTTCACTGTGCTATTAACCTCAGTACTGAGAGCAGGCGGACAGTAAGTGGAGAACAGTTAACCACTAAATTCAGAAACCAACGTTAACTGTTCCAACACCGGATATCTGCAATTGTCTAAAACCCCTCATCAAGGTCAGGAACCTTCCAAAATAGGTCCGGACATCCTCAAACCTGTATGGAACAAAGCTGGAAGAGATCTCAATGACCAGGGAAATCCAATGATCTGATGATCTGGGGAGCATATCCAGTAATCTGCTATGGGATAGCGATCCTGAATTTCTGGGTGGAGTGTCTGAGGGAGCAAACAGGAATCATAGCTAATAATGACCATTCTAAGATCTGAGCATTGCCAATCAAAATAAAGTGATTGAAAACATTGTGTGTGAGAGAGTGTACATGCTGAGAATCGCAATAACGTTAAGAGCAGGACAAATTCTTAAAAATTTGTTTTTTCAGCTATTTATTTGTAAGTTTTTTGCTGAATTTCAATCGTGTAGTTTAGCAGGTTTTCCAACTACACAAATGCTTGTTTTTAAATGTGAACTGGAACTTGGGAAGTTTTGTGTGCTACGTTTGCGAAGGTGGGTTGCGAGATGACAGAATGTCCGGATGATCTGAGTTTTAAAGAACCAAACTGCTGACAGACACTGCTAGAACGGCCATTATGGAATCCACCTTCCCAATGGTCTTAGCCATCTTCAAGCCCTTTGGGGCTGATGGATTTCAATTCCCTTTTCCGGGGCCCACTGTTTATAATAAAGAAAAATTTTACGGGAGGGTAGAAGTGATTATCTGGAAAGTGCAATAAAAAAGAGCTTCTAATGGAAATATGGAAGCTGGTTATCAATTGGTTCAAGAAGATGAGTCAAGAGAAAACTGTCAGCAGATGAGTAACTTGAACATCCTTACACTTATTTTTGGTGTTAAGATAAAGATGTGGAGGAAGCATAGCAGAAACACAAGGCTTATCAAACTATATCAGGAGTGTTAACCAGATTGGAAGTATTAACTATTTGTGATATGTGTGGGATTTACTGTAACGTAAGGTGCACGGCAGAGGAAGGGTTAATATGCCAAGAGCAACGCCATCCAGAGTCTAAACCCTGGCGGGTATCCGAGGATGATAAGGTCAGGAGAAGGAAGTAGGAAAAGCACACCCAAAACAAGTCCTCAATGGTAGATCAGGCAGCAGATACTCGCATGGTGCATGAAGCCTACAGCAGGAGGGAGATGCCAATCACGAGCTCGCCCTGGGACTTCAAACCTCTCTGGCATGAACCGTGTGTATCTGTGATGTGCAACAGCACTCCCACATTAAAACATATCTCATATCAGGCATTCACAACAGGAAACAAACACACTTCACACAGACCAAACCATGCTGTGACTGACCCAGAGACAGCACCAGGAGGTCTGAAGTCCCAAAAACACTGCAATACAGCTCAGAAACTCCCTGACAGGAGGTACGCCCAATGGTGTTATCACTAGACCATCAATCCACAAAATCATATTCTGGAGACCTGCATTCGAATCCCACCATAGCAGATGATGGAATTTGAATTCAATAAAAATATCGGAAATTAGAATCTACTGATGATCGTGAGACCATTTCAACTGTCAGAAAAACCCAGCTGGTTCTTAAGGGAAGGAAATCTGCTGTCCTTACCTGGTCTGGTTCTACATGTGACTCCAGAACTACAGCAATTGGGTGACTCTCAACTGCCCTCCAAGAGCAACTGGGGATAGGCAATAAATGCTGGCCAACCAGTGACACCCATGACCCAAGAATGAATAAAATAGAAGACTCCACCTCTAAGCCCTGGAGAGTTTCAATCAACACTGTCTGAGATGGATTTCTCTGCATCAACTGGGAGGATAGGTGTACTAACATCAGGCATACGCATCCCCCCCCCATATCTCTTAATCCCTTGAACCCAAGAACAATGTGTAAGACCACCAGAACTGAGGCCACAATCATCTAAAACCAACTCTGCCAAGCTGGACATGTGCTTACGATGTCAGAATCCTGAGTGCCAAAGCAAATCTTCTTCACCCAGTGGCAAGGTAAGCTCCTGAACAAGAGGAGGATAAAGGTACTCTTCAAACTTCACATCTCATCTTATATAAGCCTCCTTTTTTCTCTTTGTAGTGAACCAACTTTTAGTAGACCACAGTTCCCTCGCCTACACTTCCTCCATGACTACAGGTACATATTTATCAAGGACTCGCAGTAGCTGTTCCTTGAAAAGTTCCACATTTTTAATAGGAAAGCTATATAGTACTAAACCTCTGGTATCGCCTCATCCATCTCTACACAGGTAGAGTATCCCACCCTCCCCCCTCCTCTAACCTAATAATAATAGTGTGTGTGTAGTTTTTTTTTCTCTCCTGCAAATTAAAGTAACAGTGATGGCAGTGCAGGTAGTACACTGCACCTCCTGCGGTATGTATGAGGTGAGGGACACCAGTAGTGTTCCTGCTGATTATACCTGCAGGAAGTGTGCACATTTGCAGCTCCTTGAGGATCGTGTTAAGGAGCTGGAGCTGGAATTAGAGGAGCTCAGAGTAATTCGAGAGGTTGAGGAGGATATAGGCAGGAGTAACAAAGAGATTGTAACTCCTATAAGTGATAATTGGGTAACTATTAGGAGGAGGGGTAAGAAGCAATCGGGGAGACAATCCCCTGGGGCTGTTCCCCTCCAAAATAAATTTTCTGTCTTGGAGGCTACAGTTGAGGAAGAATCAACTGGAGCTGACCAAAGGGAGCAGGTCTCTGGGGGTGAGACTGCTGAGAATGCTCAGGTGGGTGGGGGGAATAAGAGATTAGGCCTAGTTATAGGAGACTCCATAGTTAGAGGGACAGATAGGAGGGTAAATAGTAATAAACAGGACTCAGGGCTGGTGTGTTGCCTCCCAGGGGCTGGGGTCCAGGATGTCGCAGATCGGGTTTTTAGGATTCTTAAGGGTGAGGGGAGTCAGCCCCAAGTCATTGTTCATGTGGGGACACATGATGTAGGTAGGACAAGGGAAGGGGATATTAAACAGAAATTTATGGAGTTAGGGTGGAAGCTTAGGTCCATAACAGGCAGAGTGGTTATCTCTGGACTCTTGCCTGTGCCAAGGGATAGTTTAGAGATGAACAGAGAAAGGGATAGTTTGAACTCATGGCTGCGTGGATGGTGCAGGAGGGAGGGGTTCAGGTTCCTTAACAATTGGGACTCATTCTGGGATAGGTGGGACCTCTTCAAGAGAGATGGTCTACACCTGAACCAGAGGGGGACTAATATCTTGGGGGGAAAATTTGCTAAGGCTATGATGGGGGCTTTAAACTGATTCGGGGGGGGGGTGGGATCCTAAGTAGTTGGGGTGCTGAGAGGGATGAGAGTAAGGGGGTTATAGAGGAGAGTTGTAAAACACAGCGGCGTACGGGTGGGGTGGAGCATGGTTTGAGATGCGTATACTTTAATGCAAGGAGTATTCGCAATAAGGGGGAGGAACTTGCAGCTTGGACCAGTACCTGGAACTTCGATGTTGTGGCCATTTCAGAGACTTGGGTAGAGCAGGGACAGGAATGGATGTTGCAGGTTCCGGGGTACAAATGCTTTAGTCGGAGTAGAGAAGGGGGTAGAAGGGGGGGAGGAGTGGCGTTACTGGTCAAAGACTGTATCACGGTGATCGAAAAGAAGTTTGATGAGGACTTGTCTGTTGAGGTAGTATGGGCTGAGATTAGAAACAGGAGAGGAGAGGTCACCCTGTTGGGAGTCTTTTACAGACCTCCTAATAGTTCTAGAGAGGTTGAGGAAAGGATTGCGAAGTCAATTCTGATTAGGAGTGAAAGTAGTAGGGTAATTGTGATGGGGGACTTTAACTTTGCTAATATTGATTGGAATAGCTATAGCTCTAGCTCGTTAGAGGGGTCAGTTTTCGTACAGAGTGTGCAGGAAGGTTTTTTGACTCAGTATGTAGATAGGCCAACTAGAGGTGAGGCTACATTGGATTTGGTGCTGGGCAATGAGCCAGACCAGGTGTTAGGCTTGGAAGTTAGTGAACATTTTGGTGATAGTGACCACAATTCGGTTACGTTCACCTTAGTGATGGACAGGGATAGGCATGAAGCTGGGGGCAGTAGTTATAGCTGGGGGAAGGGTAATTATGAGGCCATCAGGAGAGAATTAGGGTGCATAGATTGGACTAGGGAACTACAGGGACTGGGAACATCTGGAATGTGGTGCTTATTCAAGGAGCAGCTGCTGAGAGTCCTTGATAAGTATGTCCCTGTCAGGCAGGGAGGAAATGGACGAGTAAGAGAGCCTTGGTGTACGAAAAGAGTTGATTTGCTGGTTAAGAAGAAAAAGGAGGCTTATGTCAGGATGAGGCTTGAAGGCTCAGGTAGTGCAATGGATAGCTATAGATTAGCTAGGAAGGAGGTAAAAAGTGAATTGAGGAGAGCTAAGAGGGGACACGAGAAGATGTTGGCTGATAGGATTAAGGAGAATCCTAAAGCTTTCTTTCGATATGTTAAGAATAGAAGATTGGTTAGGGCAAGATTAGGGCCAGTCATAGATAGCAGTGGGAAGTTGTGCGTGGAGCCTGAAGAGATTGGCGAGGCACTGAATAAATATTTCTCTTCGGTATTCACGCAGAGTGCTGGAAATGTAGCTGTGGAGAGCACTGAGGTACAGGGTTGCAAATTGGGGAGTATTGTAGTAGATAGGGAGGATGTGTTAGAAATTCTCGAGGGTTTGAAGTTGGATAAGTCCCCTGGGCCGGACGGGATTTACCCTAGGATTCTCTGGGAGGCAAGAGAGGAGATTGCAGAGCCTCTGGCTCTGATCTTCAGGTCCTCGTTGGTTACGGGTGTGGTTCCGGAGGACTGGAGGATAGCGAATGTGGTCCCATTGTTTAAGAAGGGGAAGAGAGACCTTCCTGGGAATTATAGGCCAGTGAGTCTTACTTCTGTTGTGGGCAAGGTATTGGAGAGAATTATTAGGGATAGGATTTATAGTTATTTAGAGAGAAATGAATTGATTGGGGATAGTCAGCATGGTTTCGTGAAGGGTAGGTCATGCCTTACTAACCTCATTGAGTTTTTTGAGAAAGTGACCAAGAGGTGGATGGGGGTAAGGCGGTTGATGTAGTATATATGGACTTTAGTAAGGCGTTTGATAAGGTGGCCCATGGAAGACTTCTACAGAAAATGCAGATGTGTGGAATAGAGGGTGATTTAGCTAATTGGATTAGAAATTGGCTGGCAGATAGAAGACAGAGGGTGGTGGTTGATGGGAGATATTCATCGTGGAGTTCGGTGACGAGTGGTGTGCCTCAGGGGTCTGTTTTGGGGCCCCTGCTGTTTGTAATTTTTATAAATGATCTGGATGAGGGTATTGAGGGATGGATCAGTAAATTTGCAGATGACACTAAAGTTGGTGGAGTGGTAGATAGTGAAGAGGGGTGTTTTAGTTTACAGAGTGACTTGGACAAGTTGCAGAGCTGGGCCGAGAGGTGGCAAATGGAGTTTAATGTGGAAAAGTGTGAGGTAATGCACTTTGGCAGGAACAATAAATGTGTAGAGTATAGGGCTAATGGTAGGGCTCTTAATAGTGTTGAGGAACAGAAGGATCTTGGTGTATGTGTCAATAGATCCCTGAAAGTAGGCAGTCAAGTGGATAAAGTTGTTAAGAAGGCATATGGAGTCTTAGCTTTTATTGGTAGGGGGATTGAATTTAGGAGCCGCAGCATCATGTTGCAACTGTACAAAACTCTAGTGCGGCCGCACTTGGAGTATTGTGTGCAGTTCTGGTCGCCACATTATAAGAAAGATGTGGAGGCATTGGAGAGGGTACAGAGGAGGTTTACTAGGATGTTGCCTGGTATGGAGGGCAGGTCCTATGAAGAGAGGTTGAAGGATTTGAGGTTGTTTTCGTTAGAAAGGAGGCGGCTAAGGGGGATCTTATTGAAGCATATAAGATAATTAGAGGTTTGGATAGGGTGGACAGTGATAGCCTTTTTCCTAGGATGGAAAAGCTAGCACGAGGGGACACAACTTTAAATTAAGGGGTATGAGTTATAGGACGGATATCAGAGGTAGGTTCTTTACTCAAAGAGTGATTAGGGAGTGGAATGCCCTGCCTGCAGCTGTTGTAGATGCGCCAAGTTTGGTGGCGTTTAAGAGGTTAGTTGATAAGTATATGGATGAGAAGGGAATGGTTTAGTTAGGAGGGGCATTGCTTTTTATTTTGGTCGGCACAACATCGAAGGCCGAAGGGCCTGTTCTGTGCTGTAATGTTCTATGTTCTATGTTCTATGTTCTATTTCAGATGTTCCCAGCCCCTGCAGTTTCCTACTCCACCCTGTGTATCCTAAATCTCACCTAATAGCCTCATAATTACCTTTCCCCCAGCTATAACTTCTTCCCTTCGGTATATGTCTATCCCTTTCCATCACTAAGGTAAACGTAACCGAATTGTGGTCACTATCACCAAAGTGCTCACCTACCTCCAAGTCTAACACCTGGTCTGGTTCATTAGCCAGAACCAAATCCAATGTAGCCTCTCCTCTTGTTGGCCTTTCTACATACTGAATCATAAAACCCTCCTGCACACATTGTACAAAAACTGACCCCTCTAATGTGCTTCAGCTATAACTTTTCCAATCAATATTTGCAAAGTTATAGTCCCAAATTAGGTCTACATCAAACATCCTTTCTGTCACTGTAACACAGTCTTTGACTAACAATGCCATGCCTCCCCCTCTTCTACCACCTTCTCTGCTCTGACTGAAATGACACAATTAGAACATAGAACATAGAACATAGAACAATACAGCACAGAACAGGCCCTTCGGCCTTCAATGTTGTGCCGACCAAAATAAAAAGCAATGCCCCTCCTAACTAAACCATTCCCTTCTCTTCCATATACTTATCAACTAACCTCTTAAACGCCACCAAACTTGGCGCATCTACAACAGCTGCAGGCAGGGCATTCCACTCCCTAATCCCTCTTTGAGTAAAGAACCTACCTCTGATATCCGTCCTATAACTCATACCCCTTAATTTAAAGCTGTGTCCCCTCGTGCTAGTTTTCTCCATCCTAGAAAAAGGCTATCACTGTCCACCCTATCTAAACCTCTAATCATCTTATATGCTTCAATAAGATCCCCTCTTAGCCGCCTCCTTGCTAACGAAAACAACCTCAAATCCTTCAACCTCTCTTCATAGGACCTGCCCTCCATACCAGGCAACATCCTAGTAAACCTCCTCTGTACCCTCTCCAATGCCTCCACATCGTTCTTATAATGTGGCGACCAGAACTGCACACAATACTCCAAGTGCGGCCGCACTATAGTTTTGTACAGCTGCAACATGATGCTGCGGCTCCTAAATTCAATCCCCCTACCAATAAAAGCTAAGACTCCATAAGCCTTCTTAACAACTTTATCCACTTGACTGCCTACTTTCAGGGATCTATTGACACATACACCAAGATCCTTCTGTTCCTCAACACTATTAAGAGCCCTACCATTAGTGTCATTCTTCAATGACACTCGATAGCAAGAGGAGATCTGGAAAAGGAGCCTGAGAAAGGAATCCCAGCGAATTGAACTAAAACCCCCCTACCCTCAGAGACCATTTCCTTCTATTCCCATCCTATTCATGTATCTGTCAAAACGCCCCTTAAAAGTCACTTTAAAGTTTCCTCATATGAGACCTGCCATCCCAGGAATCAGCCTGGTAAACCTTCGCTGCACTCCCTCTATAGCAAGGACATCCTTTCTCAGATAAAGAGACCAAAGCTGCACACAATACTCCAGGTGTGGCCTCACCAACACCCTGTACAATTGCAGCAATATTGTGAAGATGCCGGCGTTGGACTGGGGTGAACACAGTAAGAAGTCTCACAACACCAGGACTTTCATCTAGTCTCATGAAACTTCTTATAATTGCAGTAAAATATCCCTATCCCTATACTGAAATCTTCTTATGATAAAGGCCAAGATATCATTTCCCTTCTTTACTGCCTGCTGTATCTGTGCACTTACTTTCAGCGACTGATACACGAGGACTCCAAGGTCCCACTGAGCATCCGCCTCTCTCAATTTACACTCATTCAAGTAATAATCTTCTTCCTATTATTCTATCAAAGTGGATAACCTCACATTTATCCACATTATACTGCATCCCACACCCTCAGCCTGTCCAAATCATACTGAAGTATCTCAGCATCCTCCTCACAGCTCACCCTCCCATCCAACTGTGTATCAGCTACAGATTTGGAGATATTACATTCAGTTCCCTCTTCCAAATCATTAATATTTTAATTCTTTTCCCTTGCAGTTTAATTGATAAATATATGGAAGAGAAGGGAATGGTTTAGTTAGGAGGGGCATTGCTTTTTATTTTGGTCGGCACAACATCGAAGGCCGAAGGGCCTGTTCTGTGCTGTAATGTTCTATGTTCTATGTTCTATATAATATGAACAGTTGGGGTTCCAGCACAGATCACTGTGGAACCCCACTAGTCACTGACTGCCAATCAGAAAAAGATCCATTTATACCAACTCTTTGCTCCCTAACTGCTAACCAGCTTTCTGAAGGAAGTGGCCCTGGAAATAGTAAATCCATTGGTGGTTATTTTCCAAACTTCTTTGGACTGGTTGCCATAGTTTAGAGACCAGCTAATGTAAACCCACTACTCAAAAAGAGAGATAGAACATCGCACATAGAACACTACAGTGCAGTACAGGCCCTTCGTCCTCGATGTTGCATCGACCAATGGAATCAATCTTATGATCCTCTAACCTAAAGTATTCCAATGCTATCCATATGCCTATCCACTGCCCATGTGAATGCCCTTAAACTTGGCGAATCCACAACTGCTGCAGGCAGAACATTCCATGCCCTTACTATGCTCTGAGTAAAGAACCCACCTCTAACATCCGTCCTATAACTACCATCCCTTAATTTAAAGCTATGTCCCCTCATGTTATCCATCTCCATCTGAGGAAAAAGGCTCTCACTATCCACCCTATCTATCCCTCTGATCATCTTATATGTCTGCATTAAGTCACCTCTTAACCTTCTTCTCTCTAATGAAAATAACCTCAAATCTCTCAGCCTTTCCTCATAAGACCTGCCCTCCATACCAGGCAACATCCTGGTAAACATCCTCTGCACCCTCTCCAATGCCTCCACATCTTTCTTATAATGTGGGGACCAGAACTGTACACAATACTCCAAGTGTGGCCGCACCAGAGTTTTGTACAGTTGCAACATGACGTCTCGGCTCTGAAATTCAATCCCTCTACCAATAAATGCTAACACACTATACGCCTTCTTAACAACCTTATCAACTTGAGTACCAACTTTCAGAGATCTATGCACCTGTACACCGAGATCTCTCTGCTCATTTACACTACTAAGAGTCCTACCATTAGCCCTATATTCTGGACACATATTAGATAGAGATAGAGATAGAGTGAAAAGAGGCAACTATAGAGCAATGAGCCTAACATTGGTACTGAGGGAGTTGCTGAAGTTCATTACCAAGGATTTCATAACTCAGCATTTGGAAGGCAGTGCGATAATCAGACAAAGTCAGCATTGAATACTAAAGCAAAATCATATTTGTCCAATAACACGGAGTTTCTTAGATGGACAATCATAGTCATTAACAGAGTGATCACTGAAGACATAAACACTCAGGATATCGGTGGGCTTTCTTAACTGTAGCGTCAGCGTAGAGGGACCAGGATAGATTGTTAGTGATCTGGATACCTGTAAACTTGAAGTTCTCAACCTTTTCCACTCCATCCCCATTGATGTAGACAGGGACAAGTTCTCCTTTACACTTCCTGACGTTGATGACAATCTCTTTCACCTGGTTGACATTGAGGGAGAGATTATTGTTGCTGCACCAGTTCACCAGATTCTCTATCTCATTCCTGTACTCTGACTTGTCATTGTTTGAGATCCAACCCACTACAGTGGTGTTGTCAGCGAACGTGAAAAGCAAGTTACAGGGAATTTGAACACACAATCATAGGTATATAAGAGGCTAATCCATGACTCTGATGTGAATGGAAGGTTACAGACGCTGTTAGTGCATACGGTTTTAATTTAGTTGGGGCATCATGATTGGTGTGGGCTTGGAGAGCCACTTCTTGTGCTGTGTGTTCCTTTGAGTACAGTGAGGGGGTGAGAACACAGCCTGGTGGGACACCGGTGTTGAGGATGATCGTGGATGATCGTTATTGTTGCCGATCCTTACGGATTGTGGTCTATGAGTTAGGAAACTCAGGATCCATTCATAGAAGGAAGAGCCGAGTCCCAGGCCACAGAGTTTGGAGATGAGTTTTGTGGAAATAATGGTGTTGAAGGCTAAGCTGTATTTAAAAATAGGAGTCTGACATATGTGTGTTTGTATTTTGGTCAGAGAGTCATAGAGGGTTTACAGCATGGAAACAGTCCCTTTGGCCCAACTTGTCCATGCAGCCCCTTTGTTTCTAACCATTAAACTAATCCTAATTGCCTGCATTTGGCCCAGATCCCTTTGTATCCATCTTACCAATTTAACTGTTTAAATGTTTTTTAAAAGACAAAATCGTACCCGCCTCTACTACTATCTCTGGAAGCTTGTTCCAGGCACTCACCATCCTCTGTGTGAAATAATTGCCCCTCTGGGCACTTTATGCCTCTCACCTTAAACCTATACCCTCTAGTTTTAGACTCCTCTACCTTTGGAAAAAAATATTGACTATCGAGCTGATCTGTGCCCCTCATTATTTTATAGATCTCTATAAGATCACCCGTCAGCCTCCTACACTCCAGAGAAAAAGTCCCAGTTTATTCAGCCTCTCCTTATAACTCAATCCATCAAGTCCCAGTAGCATCCGAGTAAATCATTTCTGCACTGTTTCTAGTTTAATAATATCCTTTCTATAATAGGGTAACCAGAATTGTACACAGTATTCCAAGTGTGGCCTTACCAATGTCTTGTACAACTTCAACAAGTCGTCCCAACTCCTGTATTCAATGTTCTGACCAATGAAACCAAGCAGCTGAATGCCTTCTTCACCATTCTGTCCACCTGTGACTCTGCTTTCAAGGAGCTATGAACCTGTACCCCGAGATCTCTTTGTTCTGTAACTCTCCCCAGTACCCTACCATTAACTGAGTAAATCCTGCCCTGGTTCAATCGACCAAAATGCATCACCTCACATTCATCTAAATTAAACTCTATCTGCCATTCGTCAGCCCACTGGCCCAATTGATCAAGATCCCGTTGCAATTGGAGATAACTTTCTTCACTGTCCACTATGTCACCAATCTTGATGTCATCTACAAACTTACTAACCATGCCTCCTATATTCTCATCCAAATCATTAATATAAATGACAAATAACAGTGGGCCCAGCGCTGATCCCTGAGGCACACCACTGGTCACAGGCCTTCAGTTTGAAAAACAACTCTCTACAACCACCCTCTGGCTTCTGTCAAGAAGCCAATTTTGTATCCATTTAGATATCTCACCCTGGATCCTGTGAGATTTAACCTTATGCAACAACCTACCATGCGGTACCTTGTCAAATGCTTTGCTAAAGTCCATGTAGACAACATCAACTGCACTGCCCTCGTCTACCTTCTTGGTTACCCCTGCAAAAAATTTGTGAGACATGATTTTCCACTCACAAAGCCATGCTGATTGTCCCTAATCAGTCCTTGTATCTCTAAATGCCTGTAGATCCTGACTCTCAAAATACCTTCCAACAATTTACCCACCACAGATGTGAGGCTCACTGGTCTGTAGTTCCCAGGCTTTTCCCTGCAGCCCTTTTTAAACAAAGGAACAACATTTACCACTCTCCAATCTTCAGGCACCTCGCCCGTTACTATCAATAATTCAAATATCTCTGTAGGACATCCACAATTTCTTTCCCTAGCCTTCCACAACGTCTTGTGCTTTAAGACTTCTAGTCACCTCCTTCTCTGTAATTTGTACACTCAGAGAACATTACAGCACAGTACAGGCCCTAGTGTTCAATTCTGGTCACCACACTACCAGAAGCATGTGGAGGCTTTGTAGAGGCTACAGAAAAGATTTATCAGGATGCTGCCTGGTATGGAGGGCATTTGCTATGAGGAGAGGTTGGAAAAACTTGGTTTGTTCTCACTGGAGCTTCAGAGGTTGATGGGAGACCTGATAGAAGTCTACAAGATTATGAGAGGCACGGACAGAGTGGATAATCAGAAGCTTTTCCCAGGGTGGAAGAGTCAATTACCAGGAGGCACAGGTTTAAAGTGAGAGGGGTAAGGTTTAAAGGAGATATAGAAGGCAGATTTTTTACAGAGAGTAGTGGGTGCCTAGAACTCATTGCCGGGGGAGGTAAGGGAAGTGGATACAGTAGTGACTTTTAGCCAGAGTCTTGACAAATACGTGACTAGGATGGGAATAGAGGGATCTGGTTCCCAGAAGGGTAGGGAGTTTTAGTCCAGTCCGGCAGCATGGTCAGTGCAGGCTTGGAGGGGCTCATTAGCCCTTCATTCTTATTAGCAATAGACAGCATGGTTTTGTCAGAGGGAGGTCATGCCTTACAAATTTGGTGGAGTTTTTTGAGGAGGGAACAAAACGATTGATGAGGGGAGGGCCGTGGATGTCGTCTATATGGATTTTAGTAAAGCATTTGACAAAATCTCTCATGGCAAGCTGGTGCAAAAGGTTAAGGCTCACAGGATAAAAGGGGAGCTAGTTAGATAGGTGGAGAACTGGCTTGGCCATTGAAGACAGAGGATAGCAGTGAAGGGATCTTTTTCCAGTTGAAGGTCTGTGACTAGTGGTGTTCTGCAGGGCTGTGTACTGGGACCTCTGCTATTTGTGATTTATATAAATGATCTGGAAGAAGGTGTAGCTGGTTTGATCTATAAGTTTGTGGATGACACAAAGATGCTCGATTTGCGCATAGCAATGATCATTGGCAAAGAATACAGCAGGATATAGATAGGCTGGAAATTTGGGCAGAGAAATGGCAGATGGAATTTAATCCAGATAAATGCGAAGTGATGCATTTTGGTAGAACTAATGTAGGGGGGGAGCTATACAATAAATGGCAGAACCATCAGGAGTATAGAAACACAGAGGGACCTGGGTGTGCAAGTCCACAATTCCTTGAAGGTGGCAGCACAGGTGGAGAAGATGGTGAAGAAGGCATATAGAACATAGAACATTACAGCGCAGAACAGGCCCTTTGGCCTTCAATGTTGCGCCGACCAATTAGGAAAAAGCAATGACCCTCTAACCTAAACCATTCCCTTTTCATCCATAAACTTATCTACTAACCTCTTAAACGCCACCAAACTTGGCGCATCTACAACTGACGCAGGCAGGGCATTCCATACCCTTACCACTGTCTGGGTAAAGAACCTACCTCTGACATCCATCCTATAACCACCACCCCTTAATTTAAAGCTACTGAACAAATATTTCTCTTCGGTATTCACGCAGGGAGATGTAAATGTAGTTATGGAGAACACTGAGGTACAGGGTTGTAAACTGGAAAGTATTGAAGTAGATAGGGAGGATGTGATAGATATTCTTGAGGGTTTGAAGTTAGATAAGTCCCCTGGGCCGGACGGGATTTACCCTAGGATTCTCTGGGAGGCGAGAGAGGTGATTGCAGAGCCTCTGGCTCTGATCTTCAGGTCGTCGTTGGTTACGGGTATAGTTCCGGAAAACTGGAGGATAGCGAATGTGGTCCCATTGTTCAAGAAGGGGAATAGAGACTTTCCGGGGAATTATAGGCCGGTGAGTCTTACTTCTGTTGTGGGCAAAGTATTGGAGAGAATTATTAGGGATAGGATTTATAGTTATTTAGAGAGAAATGAATTGATTGGGGATAGTCAGCATGGTTTTGTGAAGGGTAGGTCGTGCCTTACTAACCTTATTGAGTTTTTTGAAAAAGTGACCAAAGAGGTGGATGGGGGTAAGGCGGTTGATGTGGTATATATGGACTTTAGTAAGGCGTTTGATAAGGTGTCCCATGGAAGGCTTCTGCAGAAAATGCAGATGTATGGGATAGAGGGTGATTTAGCTAATTGGGTTAGGAATTGGCTAGCAGATAGAAGACAGAGGGTGGTGGTTGATGGGAGATATTCATCGTGGAGTTCGGTGACAAGTGGTGTACCTCAGGGGTCTGTTTTGGGGCCCCTGCTGTTTGTAATTTTTATAAATGATCTGGATGAGGGTATTGAAGGATGGATTAGTAAATTTGCAGATGACACTAAAGTCGGTGGAGTGGTAGATAGTGAAGAGGGGTGTTATAGTTTGCAGAGAGACTTGGACAAGTTGCAGAGCTGGGCCGAGAGGTGGCAAATGGAGTTTAATGTGGAAAAGTGTGAGGTAATGCACTTTGGCAGGAATAATAAATGTGTAGAGTATAGGGCTAATGGTAGGATTCTTAATAGTGTTGATGAACAGAGGGATCTTGGTGTATTTGTGCATAGATCCCTGAAAGTAGGCAATCAAGTCAGAAAAGGTGTAAGAAGGATACGGAGTCTTAGCTTTTATTGGTAGGGGGATTGAATTTCGGAGCTCGCAACGTCATGTTGCAACTGTACAAAACTCTAGTGCGGCCGCACTTGGAGTATTGTGTGCAGTTACTGGTCCCCACATTAAAGAAAGATGTGGAGGCATGCAGAGGGTACAGAGGAGGAAATTTACCAGGATGTTGCCTGGTATGGACGGCAAGTCCTAGAAGAGAGGCTGAAGGATTTGAGGTTGTTTTCGTTAGAAAGGAGGCGGCTAAGAGGGGATCTTATTGAAGCATATAAGATGATTAGAGGTTTAGATAGGGTGGACAGTGATAGCCTTTTTCCTAGGATGGAGAAAGCTAGCACGAGGGGACACAGCTTTAAATTAAAGGGGTGATAGTTATAGGACGGATATCAGAGGTAGGTTCTTTACCCAGAGGGTGGTTAGGGAGGAATGCCCTGCCTGCGGCAGTTGTAGATGCGCCAAGTTTGGTGGTGTTTAAGAGGTTAGTTGATAAGTTTATGGAAGAGAAGGGAATGGTTTAGGTTAGAGGGTCATTGCTTTTTTCATAATTGGTCGGCGCAACATCGAAGGCCGAAGGGCCTGTTTTGCCCTGTAATGTTCTATGTTCTATGTTCTATGTCCCCTCGTGCTATCTTTCTCCATCCTAGGAAAAAGGCTATCACTGTCCACCCTATCTAAACCTCTAATCATCTTATATGCTTCAATAAGATCCCCTCTTAGCCGCCTCCTTTCTAACGAAAACAACCTCAAATCCCTCAACCTCTCTTCATAAGACCTGCCCTCCATACCAGGCAACATCCTGGTAAACCTCCTCTGTACCCTCTCCAATGCCTCCACATCTTTCTTATAATGTGGGGACCAGAACTGTACACAATACTCCAAGTGCGGCCGCACTAGAGTTTTGTACAGTTGCAACATGATGTTGCGGCTCCGAAATTCAATCCCCCTACCAATCAATGCATTACCTCACATTTGTCCGGATTAAATTCCATCTGCCATCTGTAGCCAGTGAGGATATAAAGATTTCTCTCAAGGCCCCAGCAATTTCCTCTCTTGCTCTCTCAGTATTCTGGGGTAAATCCCATCAACCCTGGGGACTTGTCCACCTTAATGTTTCTCAAGAATCCCAATACCTCCTCCTTTTTGATCTCAACATGACTCAAACTATCTACACATCCTTTCCCAGACTCATCATCCAGCAAGTCCTTCTCTTTGGTGAAGACTGACACAAAGTCCTCATTTAATACCCCACCCATTTCCTCTGGCTCCACACATAGATTCCCTCCCTCGTCCTTGAGTGGGCTAATCCTCTCCCTGGACACCCTGTTAGAACATAGAACAGTACAGCACAATACAGGCCCTTTGGCCCTCGATGTTGTGCCGAACTTTGTCCAAATCCACGATCAAGCTATCCCACTCCCTATCATTCTGGTGTGCTCCATGTCCCTATCCAATAATTGCTTGAAAGTTCCTAAAGTGTCCGACTCCACTATCACAACAGGCAGTATATTCCACATCCCAAACACTGAGTAAAGAATCTACCTCGGATATCCCTCCTATATCTCCCACCATGAACCTTATAGTTATGCCCGCTAATAACAGCTACATCTACCCAAGGAAATAGAACATAGAACATAGAACATTACAGCACAGAACAGGCCCTTCGGCCTTCGATGTTGCGCCGACCAATATAAAAAGCAATGCCCCTCCAAACTAAACCATTCCCTTCTCTTCCATATACTTATCAACTAACCTCTTAAACGCCACCAAACTTGGCGCATCTACAACTGCTGCAGGCAGGGCATTCCACTCCCGAACCACCCTTGGGTAAAGAACCTACCTCTGATATCCGTCCTATAACTATCACCCCTTAATTTAAAGCTGTGTCCCCTCGTGCTAGCTTTTTCCATCCTAGGAAAAAGGCTATCACTGTCCACCCTATCTAAACCTCTAATCATCTTATATGTTTCGATTAGGTCTCCTCTTAGCCGCCTCCTTTCTAACGAAAACAACCTCAAATCCCTCAGCCTCTCTTCATAAGACCTGCCCTCCATACCAGGCAACATCCTGGTAAACCTCCTCTGTACCCTCTCCAATGCCTCCACATCTTTCTTATAATGTGGGGACCAGAACTGCACACAATACTCCAAGTGCGGCCGCACTAGAGTTTTGTACAGTTGCAACATGACGTTGCGGCTCTGAAATTCAATCCCTCTACCAATAAAAGCCAAGACTCCATATGCCTTCCTAACAACCTTCTCGACCTGACTGCCTACTTTCAGGGATCTATGCACATACACACCAAGATCCCTCTGTTCATCTAGACTACTAAGAATCCTACCATTTGCCCTATACTCTACACATTTATTATTTCTGCCATAGTGCATTACCTCACACTTTTCCACATTAAACTCCATTTGCCACCTCTCAGCCCAGCTCTGCAACTTGTCCAAGTCCCTCTGCAAACTATAACACCCCTCTTCACTATCTACCACTCCACCGACTTTAGTGTCATCTGCAAATTTACTAATCCATCCTTCAATACCCTCATCCAGATCATTTATAAAAATTACAAACAGCAGGGGCCCCAAAACAGACCCCTGAGGTACACCACTTGTCACCGAACTCCAAGATGAATATCTCCCATCAACCACCACCCTCTGTCTTCTATCTGCTAGCCAATTCCTAACCCAATTAGCTAATAAAGCTAGACATAGTCTCTGCATGTCCACTCTATCAATCCCCCTCATCATCTTATAGAACATACAACACTACAGCACAAACAGGCCTTTCGGCCCGCGAGTTGTGCCGATCACATCTATACCTACCAATCCACAGACCTAGTTATAACCTCCTATCCCATTCTTTTCCATATACTCATCCAGAAGTCTTTTAAAAGACCCCAGCGAGTTTGCCTCAACAACCTCCGACGGCAGCCAATTCCATTCACTCACCACCCTCTGAGTGAAAAACTTACCTCTAACATCCCCTCTGTATTTGCTTCCCTACACCTTAAATCTGTGTCCTCTCGTAGTGACCATTTCAGCCCTGGGAAATAGTCTCTGAAACTCCACCCTATCTATTCCTCTCAACATTTTATAAACCTCTTTTAAGTTGCCTCTCATCCTCCTCCACTCCAAAGTGAAAAACCCCAGCTCCCTCAACCTTTCCTCATAAGACCTACCCTCCAAACCAGGCAGCATCCTGGTAAGTCTCCTCTGCACTCTCTGTAATGCTTCCACATCCTTCTTACAGTGAGGTGACCAAAACTGAACACAATATTCCAAATATTGTCTCACCAAGGTCCAATTCAGTTGCATCATAATCCCACGACTCTTAAACTCAAACCCCCTGTTAATAAATGCTAACAAAATATAAGCCTTCTTCATGGTTCTATCCACTTGAGTGGTAACCTTCAGAGATCTGTGGATATGAATCCCAAGATCTCTCAGTTCTTCCACACTCCTCAGAACTCTGCCGTTGACCCTTTAATCTGCATTCAAGTTTGTCCGACCAAAATGAATCACCTCACACTTCTCAGGGTTAAACTCCATCTGCCACTTTTCGGCCCAGCTCTGCAGCCTATCAATGACTCTTCGCAGCCCATGTTACCTCAGTAGGCAGATCACCCTTGAAATGCCTTTCAGCAGCTGTTAAACTATCCTTGATTAACAATGCTACTCCTCCACTTCTTTTACCACCTTCCCTAGTCTTACTGAAGCATCTACACTTCAGAACTGCCAACAGCCATCCCTGTCCCTGTTCTAACCATGTCTCCGTAATGGCCACAACATCACAGTCCCAAATACAATCCACACTCCAAGTTCATAAGTTCTTGCTCTTTATATATATGTATAAAATGCCTTGGGATTTTTCTTAATCCTGCTGGCCAATGCTTTTTTGTTAAGCCTGTCCTCAAGAAGTTAAGCCTATGTGGAGACTATAAGTTCCCTGTAAATTACATATCCAAATTTGATAGGTAGCCTATGCCCCAAATTGAAGACTTGTATATCAGGTTAACAAGTGACCAAGCAATCCCTGAGTCATTCTCCTTCTCTAAGCATTCTCTGAGCCATGAGTAGCTCCAACTTGAATTAGATGGGCCATTCTGAAAGTACCTGACAATGAATATACAGAAAGGCCTATGTGCTCGCCTGCCCTTTCAGCTCTCTTCTGCATGTGCAATTTTTCAATGGATAACGGAGAACATTCTCCAAGGACTACCCCAGGTAGTGTGAATCTGGATTACATCCTGATAAAGGAACACCCAGCAACTTGGAAGAGGTCTTAGGATGATTTTCAGAGGTTTGGGCATGCCTGAATAGGGAAAATGTGTCTTCCAAGCAAGCACCGTGACCTAGTTAGACAATTGGTGTATTGCAAGGACAAGGTGAGGACCATTACAGAGGCGTCAACTCCAAGAACACCAGGGAATTTAAATCTTTCCTTCAATTAGTGAATTATTCCGGGAAATTTATTCCAAAGTTGGTTTTCTTGCTTGTTCCCTTGCACACCTTACAATGGAAACAGAGATAGTTCTGGGATAAACCACAGCTCTCAATCCCATTAAACAGCATCTTTAGACCTCAAATTAATTGGCCCATTTTGACCCCAAAAAAGACTTTATCCTGACCTGCAACGTGACTCTTCATGGGCTTGGGCGGTGCTAGCATCCCACTGGAAAGATGGAACAGGGAAGCCTACAGCAGCGTACGTATCTAAGATCTTTGTGGATGTTGAATGGAGGTAATCCCACATTGAGAAAGAGGCGTGCAGCTCTGTTTGGTGTTAGAAAGTCCCATCAATACATCTGCAGGAGATGTTTCATAGCAGTACTCGAGCAAAAACACTTGCTGGGGCTTTTCAAAGAAGACAAGGCAATGTCTGCATTGTGCAGATACAGCACTGGGCTTTGTTATTGGCAGCTAACGAACACCCCCTGGTGCACTGCCCCAGGACCCAGACAGTTAGCTCTGATACTTTCTCTCTAAGCTCAGCTTTGTTATGAGCTGTGGAAATGATCACGATGACCCTTGTGATTTCTGAGACTTGTACCCGTGGTTGCACAAAGGACCCAGTCTAAATTCAAATACATGATTCTGAATGGCAAATTCAGAGGAAAACCCTCATATAAAATCAAACATTATTGGTCAAAGATAGACAAGCTGAGAATAAGGATGGTATCATGCCTCCTAACTGCTGACTGAACCTGCATGTTAGCTTTAAGAGAATCCTGAACAAAGACTCCCAAGTTACTTTGCACTTCCAATTTCTGAATTCTCTCCCCGTTGAAAAAATAATCTACACCTTTATTCTTCCTTCCAAAGTGCATAATCTCACACTTTCCCACGTTGTATTTCATCTGCCACTTCTTTGTCCAGTCTTCTAGAGTCATTCTGCAGCCTTCCCACCTCTTCAATATCTGTCCCTCACCAATCTTTTCAACATCTGCAAACTTAGCCACAAAGTCTTCATCTTCATCGACATCACTGATGTACAAAGTGCAAAGTTGTGATCCCAACACTGACCTTCAAACTAATCCTATCTCTAATTTCCCTTGTAAGCCATGGTTTGGCCACAATTCCCTGACCCACTCTTGCACCAAACAGGAATAAACAACTTCTGGAGTTCACCTATTCATTCTTTGCCATTGCCTGTCCCCTGTTTGTCCTTTCAGTAATGTTTCCCAGTCCGTGATGGTCAATTCATGCCTCAGACCATCATAGCTCCCTTTACTGAGATTCAGGACCCTGCTCTCACAATCAACAACATCACTCTCCACCTTGATAAGGAATTCTATCATATTATGGTCACTTGTTCCCCCAAGGGTTCTATCACGACTAGATTGCCAACTAATCCACCCAGTCCAAGATGACCAGCTCCTTTGTTGGTTCCTCAACGTATTGCTCCAGAAATCACCCCGTTTACACTCCAGAAATTCCTTCTCTGTTGTACTGTGCCTAATTTGACTCTCCCAATCTATCTGCAGATTAAAGTCACCCAAAATCACAGATGTTCCTTTAACACATGCATCTCTGATTTCCTGTCTGTTACTTTTCCCAAAATTTCCACTACAGTTTGGTGCTCTGTATACTACCCCCAGCAATGTTTTTTGTCCCCTGTTTTTCATCTCGATCCACACAGATCCCACAGCATCTATGCTAAAATCTTTCTTCAATATCGTATCAACATTATCTTTAATCAACAATACAACTCCACCACCTTTTCCTTTCTGTCTGTCTCTCCTAAACACTGAATACACTTGATGTTTGGTTCCCATCCTTGGTCACCTTGGAGTCACGTCTCCGTAATGCCAATTACATCACACCTCTTTACATCCAGCTGCACAACTAATTCATCCATTTTTGTTTTGAATGCTCCAAGATTTCAAGCACAAAGCTTTAAAGCTAGTCCTTTTAACATTCCTTCTCCCATTCTGACTATATTTTACAATGAAAATTACAGTACAGGAACAGGCCCTTCGGCCCTCCAAGCCTGTACTGACCATGCTGCTCCTGACTGAACGGAAACCCCCTACCCTTCTGGGGACCAGATCCCTCTATTCCCATCCTATTCATGGATTTGTCCAGATGTTCCTTAAAAGTCACGACTGTATCCGCTTCCATCACCTCGCCCGGATCTGTGTAAAAAAAATTATGTCTTGTCCATCTTCTTTAAACCTTGTCCCTCACACCTTAAACCTGTGCCCACCCTAGTAATTGACTCTTTCACCCTGGGGAAAAGCTTCTGATTATCCACTCTGTCCGTGCCATTCATAATCTTGTCGACTTCTATCAGGTCTCCCCTCAACCTCTGTCGCTCCAGTGAGAACAAACCAAGTTTCTCCAACCTCTCCTCATAGCTAATGCCCTCCATACCAGGGCAACATCCTGGTAAATCTTTTCTGTATCCTCTCCAAAGCCTCCCCATCCTTCTGGTAGTGTGGAGACCAGAATTGAACACTATATTCCAAGTGCGGCGTCACTAAGGTTCTATAAAGCTGCAACATGACTTGCCAATTTTTAAACTCAATGCCCCAGCCGATGAAGGTAAGCATGCCGTATGCCTTCTTGACTACCTTCTCCACCTGCATTGCCACTTTCAGTAACCTGTACACCCAGATCTCTCTGCCTATCAATACTCTTAAGGGTCCTGCCATTTACTGCACAACACCAATCCAAGGTGGTCTGCTCCGTTGTTGGTTCCAGTATACATTCCAGGAATTCCTCCTCTGTTGGTCCTTATCTGACTCTGGACGTTGATTTTCTGCCTATCACTTCTTTATTCTCCTTACTGCCTTTTCCTCTTGTTTTTAATTCCCTCTGCTCTGAATCCTTGCAAAGGTTCCCATCTCTCTGCTATATTAGTTTAAACTTTCCCAACCACTCCAGTAAGCAGTGGATATCAATCCTGATGCTGTCCAGGTGTAACCCATCCACCTTGTACAGATCCCACCTCCCCCTGAACCGCTCCCAATGCCCCAGGAATCTGAAACCCTCCTCTTTGCACCATCTTTCAGGCATGTATTCATTCGATATATCCTGCTGCTTCTATCTGACTGGGTGATGGGAATTTGGAACTGACGGCCTGAGAGGGTGATGGAGACAGAGACTCACATAATATTTAAGAAATATTTCGATGAGTACTTGTGATGATGCCAAAGTTTACAAGGCAGTGGGTTAAATGCTGGGAAATGGGATTAGAATAAGGTGTTTTTGACCAGCACAGATATGATGGGCCGAAGGGTCACTGAGCACAGTGACCTGAGCACAGTGACACAGTGATTAGCACTGCTGTCTCACAGCACCAGGGACCCGGGCACAGTGACACAGTGATTAGCACTGCTGCCTCACAGCACCAGGGACCTGGGCACAGTGACACAGTGATTAGCACTGCAGCCTCACAGTGCCAGGGACCCGGGCACAGTGACACAGTGATTAGCACTGCTGTCTCACAGCACCAGGGACCCGGGCACAGTGACACAGTGATTAGCACTGCTGCCTCACAGCACCAGGGACCTGGGCACAGTGACACACTGATTAGCACTGCAGCCTCACAGTGCCAGGGACCCGGGCACAGTGACACAGTGATTAGCACTGCTGCCTCACAGTGCCAGGGACCCGGGCACAGTGACACAGTGATTAGCACTGCTGCCTCACAGTGCCAGGGACCCGGGCACAGTGACACAGTGGTTAGCACTGCTGTCTGACAGCACCAGGGACCTGGGCACAGTGACACAGTGGTTAGCACTGCTGTCTCACAGTGCCAGGGACCAAGGCACAGTGACACAGTGATTAGCACTGCTGCCTCACAGTTCCAGGGACCCGGGCACATTGACACAGTGATTAGCACTGCTGCCTCACAGTGCCAGGGACCCGGGCACATTGACACAGTGATTAGCACTGCTGCCTCACAGCACCAGGGACACAAGCACAGTGACACAGTGATTAGCACTGCTGCCTCACAGTACCAGGGACACAGGCACAGTGACACAGTGATTAGCACTGCTGCCTCACAGTGCCAGGGACCAAGGCACAGTGACACAGTGGTTAGCACTGCTGCCTCACAGCGCCAGGGACATGGGCACAGTGACACAGTGGTTAGCACTGCTGTCTCACAGTGCCAGGGACCAAGGCACAGTGACATAGTGGTTAGCACTGCTGCCTCACAGTGCCAGGGACCCGGGCACAGTGACACAGTAATTAGCACTGCTGCCTCACAGCGCCAGGGACCCGGGCACAGTGACACAGTGATTAGCACTGCAGCCTCACAGTGCCAGGGACCCGGGCACAGTGACACAGTGATTAGCACGGCAGCCTCACAGTTCCAGGGACCAACGCACAGTGACACAGTGGTTAGCACTGCTGCCTCACAGTGCCAGGAACCTGGGCACAGTGACACAGTGGTTAGCACTGCTGTCTCACAGTGCCAGGGACCCGGGCACAGTGACACAGTGATTAGTACTGCAGCCTCACAGTGCCAGGGACCAACGCACAGTGACACAGTGGTTAGCACTGCTGCCTTACAGTACCAGAGACCCGTGCACAGTGACACAGTGATTAGCACTGCATCCTCACAGCACCAGGGACACGGGCACAGTGACACAGTGATTAGCACTGCTGTCTCGCAGTGGCAGAGACCTGTGCACAGTGACACAGTGGTTAGCACTGCTGCCTCACAGCGCCAGGGACCTAGGCACAGTGACACAGTGGTGAGCACTGCTGCCTCACAGTGCCAGGGACCCGTGCACAGTGACACAGTGATTAGCACTGCTGCCTCACAGCGCCTGGCACCCGGGGAGAGTGTCACAGTGATTAGCACTGCTGCCTCACAGCACCAGGGACACAGGCACAGTGACACAGTGATTAGCACTGCAGCCTCACAGCACCAGGGACAGAGGCACAGTGACACAGTGATTAGCACTGCTGCCTCACAGCACCAGGGACCTGGGCACAGTGACACAGTGGTTAGCACTGCTGCCTCACAGCGCTAGGGACATGGGCACAGTGACACAGTGGTTAGCACTGCTGTCTCACAGTGCCAGGGACCAAGGCACAGTGACATAGTGGTTAGCACTGCTGCCTCACAGCGCCAGGGACCCGGGCACAGTGACACAGTGATTAGCACTGCTGCCTCACAGCACCAGGGACCCGGGCACAGTGACACAGTGATTAGCACGGCAGCCTCACAGTGCCAGGGACCCAGATACAGTGACACAGTGGTTAGCACTGCTGTCTCATAGCACCAGGGACCAAGGCACAGTGACACAGTGATTAGCACTGCTGCCTCACAGCACCAGGGACACAAGCACAGTGACACAGTGATTAGCACTGCTGCCTCACAGCACCAGGGACCTGGGCACAGTGACACAGTGGTTAGCACTGCTGTCTCACAGTACCAGGGACCCGGGCACAGTGACACAGTGATTAGCACTGCAGCCTCACAGTGCCAGGGACCCGGGCACAGTGACACAGTGATTAGCACGGCTGCCTCACAGTGCCAGGGACCCAGACACAGTGACACAGTGATTAGCACTGCTGTCTCACAGTGCCAGGGACCCGGGTACGGTGACACAGTGATTAGCACTGCCGCCTCACAGTGCCAGGGACCCGGGTACAGTGACACAGTGATTAGCACTGCTGCCTCACAGTGCCAGGGACCCGGGTACAGTGACACAGTGATTAGCACTGCCGCCTCACAGTGCCAGGGACCCGGGTACAGTGACACAGTGATTAGCACTGCTGCCTCACAGTGCCAGGGACCCGGGCACAGTGACACAGTGATTAGCACTGCTGCCTCACAGTGCCAGGGACCCGGGTACAGAGACACAGTGATTAGCACTGCTGCCTCACAGTGCCAGGGACCTGGGTACAGTGACACAGTGGTTAGCACTGCT
Organism: Sphyrna mokarran; assembly: GCA_024679065.1. Classification (NCBI taxonomy): domain Eukaryota; kingdom Metazoa; phylum Chordata; class Chondrichthyes; order Carcharhiniformes; family Carcharhinidae; genus Sphyrna; species Sphyrna mokarran. The sequence continues at coordinate 2,102,694 of JAGIQG010000006.1, forward strand.
GCCTCACAGTACCAGGGACCCGGGTACGGTGACACAGTGATTAGCACTGCTGTCTCACAGTGCCAGGGACCCGGGTACAGAGACACAGTGATTAGCACTGCTGTCTCACAGCGCCAGGGACCCGGGTACGGTGACACAGTGATTAGCACTGCTGCCTCACAGCGCCAGGGACCCGGGTACAGAGACACAGTGATTAGCACGCTGCCTCACAGTGCCAGGGACCCGGGTACAGTGACACAGTGATTAGCACTGCTGCCTCACAGTGCCAGGGACCCGGGTACGGTGACACAGTGATTAGCACTGCTGCCTCACAGTGCCAGGGACCCGGGTACAGTGACACAGTGATTAGCACTGCTGTCTCACAGCGCCAGGGACCCGGGTACGGTGACACAGTGATTAGCACTGCTGCCTCACAGCGCCAGGGACCCGGGTACAGTGACACAGTGATTAGCACTGCTGCCTCACAGTGCCAGGGACCCGGGTACAGTGACACAGTGATTAGCACTGCTGCCTCACAGTGCCAGGGACCCGGGTACGGTGACACAGTGATTAGCACTGCTGTCTCACAGTGCCAGGGACCCGGGTACAGTGACACAGTGATTAGCACTGCTGCCTCACAGTGCCAGGGACCCGGGCACAGTGACACAGTGATTAGCACTGCTGTCTCACAGCGCCAGGGAC
>JAGIQG010000006.1:2103474-2121230 GCA_024679065.1 Sphyrna mokarran
GAACTCCGGCACTGAGGGTGGAAGAGTGAGGCCTGTTCCATAGATCCAGAACTCCGGCACTGAGGGTGGAAGAGAGAGGACTGTTCCATAGATCCAGAACTCCGGTACTGAGGGTGGAAGAGAGAGGACTGTTCCATAGATCCAGAACTCCGGTACTGAGGGTGAAAGAGTGAGGCCTGTTCCATAGATCCAGAACTCCGGCACTGAGGGTGGAAGAGAGAGGACTGTTCCATAGATCCAGAACTCCGGTACTGAGGGTGGAAGAGAGAGGACTGTTCCATAGATCCAGAACTCCGGCACTGAGGGTGGAAGAGTGAGGCCTGTTCCATAGATCCAGAACTCCGGCACTGAGGGTGGAAGAGTGAGGATGTTCCATAGATCCGGAACTCCGGCACTGAGGGTGGAAGAGTGAGGCCTGTTCCATAGATCCGGAACTCCGGCACTGAGGGTGGAAGAGAGAGGACTGTTCCATAGATCCAGAACTCCGGCACTGAGGGTGGAAGAGTGAGGACTGTTCCATAGATCCGGAACTCCGGCACTGAGGGTGGAAGAGAGAGGACTGTTCCATAGATCCGGAACTCCGGTACTGAGGGTGGAAGAGAGAGGACTGTTCCATAGATCCGGAACTCTGGCACTGAGGGTGGAAGAGTGAGGACTGTTCCATAGATCCGGAACTCCGGCACTGAGGGTGGAAGAGTGAGGACTGTTCCATAGATCCAGAACTCCGGTACTGAGGGTGGAAGAGAGAGGACTGTTCCATAGATCCAGAACTCCGGCACTGAGGGTGGAAGAGAGAGGACTGTTCCATAGATCCGGAACTCCGGCACTGAGGGTGGAAGAGAGAGGACTGTTCCATAGATCCAGAACTCCGGCACTGAGGGTGGAAGAGTGAGGCCTGTTCCATAGATCCAGAACTCCGGCACTGAGGGTGGAAGAGTGAGGACTGTTCCATAGATCCAGAACTCCGGCACTGAGGGTGGAAGAGAGAGGACTGTTCCATAGATCCAGAACTCCGGCACTGAGGGTGGAAGAGAGAGGACTGTTCCATAGATCCGAACTCGGACTGAGGGTGAAGAGACAAAACCCAAGACTTGAGCCATTGCTGAAACACTGTAAGAGGTGAGTGAGGCTCACAAACGGTCAAGATTCCCTGGAGCGGGGACGGGGTGGAGCGGGGGGAGGGGGTGGAGCGGTGGGAGGGGGTGGAGCGGGGGGAGGGGGTGGAGCGGGGGAGCGGGGTGGGAGGGGGAGGAGCGGGGGGGAGGGGGAGGAGCGGGGGGGAGGGGGGAGGAGCGGGGGGGAGGAGGAGCGGGGGGAGGGGTGGAGCGGGGGAGGGGGTGGAGGGGGGTGGAGCGGGTGGAGGGGGTGGAGCGGGGGGAGGGGGTGGAGTGGGGGAGGGGGTGGAGGGGGGGTGGAGGGGGGTGGGGGTGGACGGGGGAGGGGCTGTAATGATCTCAGTGAGGTTGATGAGGTTTGTCTGTTGGAATATGAGCTCCGTGATTGAGGTAACGATTAGCTGCCCAATCACAGAGTCTTGTGTACACAGAGAGTCGGGATTTGGATTGTGTCTCTGAACTGATCTGAGACCCTCACCTGAGTTTGTGAATATAGGGAAACCTCGTAAAGGGTTACTGTCCCCAGAGGAGGTTGTTTCAGCTGTAACTCTGTCTCTATCTGTGTCAGTCTGTCCCTGTCCCTGTCCCTGTCCCTGTCCCTCCCTGTCCCTGTCCCTGTCCCTGTCTCTGTCTCTGTCTCTGTCTCTGTCTCTGTCCCTGTCCCTGTCTCTGTCTCTGTCCCTGTCCCTGTCCCTGTCTGTGTCAGTCTGTCCCTGTCTCTGTCTGTGTCAGTCTGTCCCTGTCTCTATCTCTATCCCTGTCGCTATCTGTGTCAGTCTGTCCCTGTCTCTATCTGTGTCAGTCTGTCCCTGTCTCTATCTGTGTCTCTATCTGTGTCAGTCTGTCCCTGTCTCTATCTGTGTCTCTATCTGTGTCAGTCTGTCCCTGTCTCTATCTCTGTCTCTATCTGTGTCAGTCTGTCCCTGTCTCTATCTCTGTCTCTGTCTGTGTCAGTCTGTCTCTGTGGGTCCCTGTCTCTATCTGTCAGTCTGTCTCTGTGGGTCCCTGTCTCTATCTGTGTCAGTCTGTCTCTGTGGGTCCCTGTCTCTATCTGTGTCAGTCTGTCTCTATCTCTGTCTCTATCTGTGTCAGTCTGTCTCTGTGGGTCTCTGTCTCTATCTGTGTCAGTCTGTCTCTGTCTCTGTCTCTATCTGTGTCAGTCTGTCTCTGTGGGTCTCTGTCTCTATCTGTGTCAGTCTGTCTCTGTGGGTCTCTGTCTCTATCTGTGTCAGTCTGTCTCTGTCTCTGTCTCTATCTGTGTCAGTCTATCTCTGTGGGTCCCTGTCTCTATCTGTGTCAGTCTGTCCCTGTCTCTATCTGTGTCAGTCTGTCCCTGTCTCTATCTGTGTCTCTATCTGTGTCAGTCTGTCCCTGTCTCTATCTCTGTCTCTGTCTGTGTCAGTCTGTCTCTGTGGGTCCCTGTCTCTATCTGTCAGTCTGTCTCTGTGGGTCCCTGTCTCTATCTGTGTCAGTCTGTCTCTATCTCTGTCTCTACTGTGTCAGCTGTCTCTGTCTATCTGTGTCAGTCTGTCTCTGTGGGTCCCGTCTCTATCTGTGTCAGTCTGTCTCTGTCTCTCCTGTCTCTATCTGTGTCAGTCTGTCTCTGTGGGTCTCTGTCTCTATCTGTGTCAGTCTGTCTATGTCTCTGTCTCTATCTGTCAGTCTGTCTCTGTGGGTCCCTGTCTCTATCTGTGTCAGTCTGTCCTGCTCTATCTGTGTCAGTCTGTCTCTGTCTCTATCTCTGTCTCTATCTGTGTCAGTCTGTCCCTGTCTCTATCTCTGTCTCTGTCTGTGTCAGTCTGTCTCTGTGGGTCTCTGTCTCTATCTGTTCAGTCTGTCTTGTGGGTCCCTGTCTCTATCTGTGTCAGTCTGTCTCTTCCTGTCTCTATCTGTCAGCTTCTGTCTCTATCTGTGTCAGTCTGTCTTGTGGGTCCCTGTCTCTATCTGTGTCAGTCTGTCTGTCTCTATCTCTGTCTCTATCTGTGTCAGTCTGTCTCTGTGGTCTCTGTCTCTATCTGTGTCAGTCTGTCTCTGTCTTTTATCTGTGTCAGTCTTCTGTCTTCTCTATCTGTGTCAGTCTCTGTGGGTTCTGTCTCTATCTGTGTCAGTCTGTCTCTGTCTCTGTCTCTATCTGTGTCAGTCTGTCTCTGTGGGTCTCTGTCTCTATCTGTGTCAGTCTGTCTCTGTGGGTCTCTGTCTCTATCTGTGTCAGTCTGTCTCTGTCTCTATCTCTGTCTCTGTCTGTGTCAGTCTGTCCCTGTCTCTATCTCTGTCTCTATCTGTGTCAGTCTGTCTCTGTGGGTCCCTGTCTCTATCTGTGTCAGTCTGTCTCTGTGGGTCCCTGTCTCTATCTGTGTCAGTCTGTCTCTATCTCTGTCTCTATCTGTGTCAGTCTGTCTCTGTGGGTCCCTGTCTCTATCTGTGTCAGTCTGTCTCTATCTCTGTCTCTATCTGTGTCAGTCTGTCTCTGTCTCTATCTCTGTCTTTATCTGTGTCAGTCTATCTCTGTGGGTCTCTGTGTCTATCTGTGTCAGTCTGTCTCTGTGGGTCTCTGTCTCTATCTGTGTCAGTCTGTCTCTGTGGGTCTCTGTGTCTATCTGTGTCAGTCTGTCTCTGTGGTCTCTGTTCTGACCTGATATTTCTCTGGTTTGAAGTCACAGTGAGGTATCTTGGGGAAATCTCTCTCAGACGATGCTGGTGAAGTGGATCTCGCACCTATGATAGAGGAAGTTTCAGTTAGTGTGATCATTAAGATGTGGAGATGTTGATGTTGGATTCGGGGGGTGGGGGGCATGGTAAGAAGTCCCATGACACCAGTTTAATGTCCAACAGGTTTATTTGGAATCACAAGCTTTCGGAACACTGCTCCTTCAGTGACTCAGCTGGTAAAGGAGCAGTGTTCCAAAAGCTTGTGATTCCAAATAAACCGGTTGGACTTTAACCTGGTGCTGTGAGACATCTTACTGTGATAATTGAGAAAGAGAGAGAGATGAGCAGGCAATGGCATAGTGGACTTGTACCGGGTTGGTAATCCAGACACCCAGGGTAATGTTCTGGAGACCGGCATTCGAATCTCACCAAAAAAAAATAAAAATCTTGAATGAAGAATTTACTGATGATCATAAACCCATTGTTGATTGTTGGAAAAAACCCATCTGGGTCACTAATATCCTTTAGGGAAGGAAATCTGCCATCCTTACCCAGTCTGACCTACATGTGATTCCAGAACCCCAGCAATGTGGTTCACTCTTAACTGCTCTCGGGGCAATTAGGGATGGTGAGTGAGTGCTGGCCCAGCCAGTGAGAGTGTTTATCCCAGTCCAACACTAACATCTCCACATCACAGCCAGTAACACCCATCCCCCATAAACAAATAAAATAAAATACTTGGCAGTCCAAGTTAATAATATAACACGAATCAGGAAACAGCTCACACACAAACAGCTCTATTAGATACAAAACATTAACCCAGTTTCTCCTGGAACAGAGGCTGACAAACCTGCTGAGCTTTTCCAGAATTCAATTTTTATCACAGATTCTAAACAATTTATTGACGAGATGGGAAAGAGGAAAGTGAAGTCAGTCTATTGGAGAACTGAACCAGGAAAACATTCACAATCATTTCAACATCAGCCCTTTCAGCCCATCATTCCCAATGTCTAATAATCCCACTGCCTTCCCCCCCCCGACCTCTCCCCATATCCCTGTGTCAATCCCCAAACTAATCCCACTGCCCCCACTCTCTCCCCATATCCCTGTATCAATCCCCAAACTAATCCCACTGCCCTGCTCTCTCCCCATATCCCTGTGTCAATCCCCAAACTAATCCCACTGCCCGCTCTCTCCCCATATCCCTGTGTCAATCCCCAAACTAATCCCACTGCCCTGCTCTCTCCCCATAGCCCTGTGTCAATCCCCAAACTAATCCCACTGCCCCGCTCTCTCCGCATAGCCCTGTATCAATCCCCAAACTAATCCCACTGCCCCCACTCTCTCCCAAGAGCACAAATAATCTAAATTGAAGTGATTGAGCCTGTGTGAGAGACAGTCTAGCTCTGTGTCCCATTCTCCAATCCCATTCCTGCTCATTGTTTGACAGGATTTGCTGTTTGGATTCTGGTTTATTCCCTGAATGCTGATTTACCTGTGGTAAATGTCCGCACTGTCCTCTGGCTGATTGCTGCTGTGTGACTCTTCACTCCTGCTCCAAAGAGTGAACACAGCCGGGAGGCCATTGTCCTGCGGCAGCGGACAGTCTGCATTCCCGAGAGAAGCAGCTCATACACAGGAGGAGGGGGGCGGTGAGCAAACTCACCAATAACAAACTGGCTAAAACTTTAACCAAACCTTACAGTGAACTTTATACAGTAATAGAATCTCAACTGCACAAAGGAGAGGGGGATTGGGATAGAAAAGGAAAATAGTGTGGAGAGAGAGAGAAAGGGAGATGGAGGGAGAGACAGGGAGAGAGACAGATAGAGGGAGAGAGAGACAAATAGAGGAAAAGAGAGACAGGCAGAGAGACAGATAGAGGGAGAAGGAGACAGGGAAAAAGACAGATAGAGGGAGAGAGAGAGAGACAGGTAAAGGGAGAAAGTGACAAGGAGAGAGATAGATAGAGGAAGAGGGAGACAGATAGAGGGAGAGAGAGACAACTAGGGAGAGAGAGAGAGAGAGGGACAGATAGGATGAGAGAGACAGATGGAGAGCAGGGAGACTGATAGAACATAGAAAAACTACAGAACAAACAGTGCCTTTGGCCCACAAAGTTGTGCCGAACATGTCCCTATCTTAGAGATTACTAGGCTTATCCACAACTCTCTATCTTACTAAGTTCCATGTACTTATCTAAAGGTCTCTTAAAAGACCCCAACGAATTTGCCTCCACCACCACCATCGGCAGCTGATTCCACTACTCACCACCCTCTGAGTGAAAAACTTACCCGTAACATCCCCTCTGTACTTGCCCCCCAGCACCTTAAATCTGTGCCCTCTCGAAGCGACCATTTCAGCCCTGGGAAACAGCCTCTGAGAATCCACTCTATCTATTCCTCTCAACATGGAGGGAGATAGAGGGAGAGAGAGAAAGAGAGGGACAGGTTCAGAGAGAGAGAGAGAGACAGAGGGAGTCAGAGTGACAGATAGAGAGAGAGAGACAGAAAGAGAGAGAGAGATAGATAGATAGAGGGAGAGAGAGACAGAGAGATAGATGGAGTCAGAGCGACAGATAGAGAGAGAGGCAGATAGAGGGAGATAGAGATAGTGAGAGGGATACAAGGGAGAGAGAGATAGACAGGGACAGAGGGAGAGAGAAGCTGCGAACTGTGGGTGATCAGAGAGATGTAATGTTACAACTACAGAAATGACTGGAAGTTGATTGGCCATTGACAATAGCTAAGGATAAGGTGAGCTCCATGTGAACAGCTGGTGTGAGACGTAGACATTATCTCCCAGTAAGACTCAGCTCAGCTTAAACCCTATCTGGACCAGAATTTTACTGTCTGGCTCACCCCAAAATTGGTGTGGGCGAGGTGAAGAACAGCATTCTCCATAGGTCTTGGATGGGAGGTGGGGGGAGAGTAAAATTCTAGCACTGGAGTTAGCATGTTCAGTTCTGGACATTGAAACTAGATGAGGGCAGTGCAGTTGATGTTGTCTACATGGACTTTAGCAAGGCCTTTGACAAGGTACCACATGGTAGGTTGTTACATAATGTTAAATCTCATGGGATCCAGAGTGAGGTATCTAAATGGATACAAAATTGGCTTCTTGACAGAAGCCAGAGAGTGGGTGTAGAGAGTTGTTTTTCAAACTGGAGTCCTGTGACCAGCGGTGTGCCTCAGGGATCAGCGCTGGGCCCACTGTTATTTGTTATTTATATTAATGATTTAGAACATAGAACATAGAACAATACAGCACAAACAGGTCCTTCGGTCCATGAGTTGCGCCGATCACATCTACCAATCCACAGACCTATCTATAACCCCCTATCCTATTTGTTTCCATATACTCATCCAGAAGTCTTTTAAAAGACCCCAGTGAGTTTGCCTCAACAACCTCCGACGGCAGTCGGTTCCATTCACTCACCACCCTCTGAGTGAAAAACCTACCCCTGACATCTCCTTTGTATTTGCTTCCCTGCACCTTAAATCTGTGTCCTCTCGTAGTGACCATTTCAGCTCGGGGAAATAGTCTCTGAGAGTCCACCCTATCTATTCCTCTCAACATTTTATAAACCTCTATCAGGTCGCCTCTCAACCTACGTCTCTCCAATGAGAAGAGTCCCAACTCCCTCAACCTATCTTCTGGTCGCCTCACTATAGGAAGGACGTGGAAGCTATTGAAAGGGTGCAGAGGAGATTTACAAGGATGTTGCCTGGATTGGGAGGCATGCCTTATGAAGACAGGTTGAGGGAGCTGGGACTGTTCTCCCTGGAGAGACGAAGGTTGAGAGGCGACCTGATAGAGGTTTACAAGATGTTGAGAGGAATAGATAGGGTGGACTCTCAGAGACTATTTCCCAGGGCTGAAATGGTCGCGACGAGAGGGCACAGATTTAAGGTGCAGGGAAGCAAGTACAGAGGGGATGCTAGGGGAAAGTTTTTCACTCAGAGGGTGGTGAGTGAATGGAATCGGCTGCCGTCGGTGGTGGTCGAGGCGAACTCGCTGGGGTCTTTTAAAAGACTTCTGGATGAATATATGGGATCCAATGGGATTGGGGGTTATAGATAGGTCTATGGCTGGGTAGGTTTTTGATGTGTTCGGCACAACTTGTGGGCCGAAGGGCCTGTTTGTGCTGTAGTGTTCTATGTTCTATGTTCTATCTTCATAAGGCCTGCCTCCCAATCCAGGCAACATCCTTGTAAATCTCCTCTGAACTCTCTCAATAGCCTCTACATCCTTCCTATAATGAGGCGACCAGAACTGCACACAATACTCCAAGTGGGATCTGACAAGAGTCTTATAGAGCTGCATCATTACCTCCTGACTCCTAAACTCAATTCTTCGATTAATGAAAGCCAGTACACCATACGCCTTCTTGACCACTTCCTCCACCTGCGAGGCCGATTTTAGAGTCTTATGGACCCAGACCCCGACCCCGAGATCCTTCCACTCTACAACACAGCTAAGACTCCTACCCCTTATATTGTACTCCTTCATCCCATTATTCCTGCGAAAATGGACCACTACACATTTATCTGCATTGAAGTCCATCTGCCACTTTTCCGCCCAGTCTTGCATCCTGTCTATGTCCCGCTGCAACTTTTGGCATCCCTCCAGACCATCCACAACACCACCGAACTTTATATCGTCAACGAACTTACTCACCCATCCCTCCACTTCTTCATCCAGGTCATTTATGAAAATGACAAACAGCAGGGGTCCTAGAACAGATCCCTGGGGCACTCCATTGGTTACCGACCTCCATGCAGAACAAGACCCATCCACAACCACTCTCTGCCTTCTGCCGGCAAGCCAGTTCTGGATCCACGAGGCCAAAGCCCCTTGGATCCCATGCCCTCTCACCTTCTCCAGAAGCCTTGCATGTGGGACCTTATCAAACGCCTTGCTAAAGTCCATGTACACTATGTCCACCGCCCTTCCTTCGTCAATGTGTTCAGTCACATTTTCGAAGAACTCAACTAGGCTCGTAAGGCACGACCTGCCCTTGACAAAACCATGCTGACTATTTCTAATCAGTCCAAACTTCTCCAAATGTTCATATATCTTATCCCTCAGAAGCCTCTCCATCAGCTTACCAACCACTGAAGTCAGACTCACCGGTCGGTAATTTCCTGGACTATCCCTGTTCCCTTTCTTGAAAATAGGGACCACATCCGCAATCCTCCAATCCTCCGGAACCTCTCCCGTCTCCATTGACGACGCAAAGATCATCGCCAGGGGCTCTGCAACCACATCCCTCACTTCCCACAATAACCTGGGGTACATCCCATCTGGTCCCGGAGACTTGTCTATCTTGATAGCATTTAAAAGTTCTAACACATCCTCTTCCTTAATATCTACATACTCAATCTTTTCAGTCTGCCGCAAACTTGTAGTGCATCCTCCCAGATCACTTTCCACCGTGAATACTGAGGCAAAGTACTCATTAAGCACCTCTGCCATTTCTTCCGGTTCCATACAGACTTTTCCCCCTTCACCGTTTATAGGTCCTATCCCTTCTCTTCTCATCCTTTTACTTTTCACATATTTGTAGAAGGCCTTGGGATTCTCCTTAATCTTACCTGCCAAGGCCTTCTCATGACCCTTTCTGGCTCTCCTAATTTCCTTTTTAAGTTCCCTTCTACACACCTTATACTCCTCTAGATCCCTAACATCCCCTAGCTCTCTGAACCTTTTATATACCTTTCTTTTCTTCCTAACTAGGTTCACCACTACCTTCGTACATGACGGTTCTCGCGTCCTACCAGAACCTCCTTGACTTCTCGGAACATTGTCTTGCAGTGCCCCAGACAAACATTCCTTGAAAATCCGCCACTTTCCTTCTGTACTCTTCCCCAAGAACACCTCCTTCCAGTTTATACGTCCAATTACCTGCCTAATGTTTTCATATTTCCCCTTACTCCAGACATACACCTTCCTAGCCTGCCTGATCCTATCTCTTTCCATTGCTATCGTGAAAGAGATAGAATTATGATCCCCATTCCCAAGATGCTCACCTACCGTGAGATCCGACACCTGTCCTGGCTCATTAGCAAGCACCAGGTCAAGTACAGCCTCTCCTCTCGTAGGCTTTTCCACATACTGTGTCAGGAAACCTTCCTGAACACACCTAACAAACTCCTCCCCATCCAACCCCTTACCCTTGGGATATTCCAGTCGATGTTTGGGAAATTGAAATTTCCCATCACGACAACCCTGTTATTTCTATATCTCTCCAGTATCTGTTTCCCTATCTGCACCTCAACTTCCCTGTCGCTATTGGGCGGCCTATAGAATACACCCAGCAAAGTTATCGAGCCTTTGCTGTTCCTAACTTCCACCCACAGAGACTCCGTAGACAATCCCTCCCCGTCTTCCACCTTCTCTACAGCCATGACACTGTCCCTGATCAACAGTGCCACACCACCTCCTCTTTTGCCCCCAACCCTGTCCCTCCTGAAGCATCTGAATCCCGGCACTAAGTACCCAGTCCTGTCCCTGAGACAACCAAGTCTCTGTAATGGCCACCACATCACACTCCCAAGCAGCAATCCACACCCTAAGCTCATCTACCTTATTTACTACACTCCTGACATTAAAATAGACACACCTCAGCCCCTCAGTCAGGATATTTCCCTTCTCCACCACCTGCCTAACCCCCCTCTCAGAGTGCCGACAGTCCTTCCCTACCTGAGAACTAACCTCCTTATTCACCGTCCCATCGATATTCCCACCCCCCAGCTTTTCTAGTTTAAAGATCCCCCAGTAGTCCTAGCTAGCCCACCTGCCAAGATATTAGTCCCCCTAGGGTTCAAGTGCCACCCGTCCTTACTGTACAGGTCACACCTGCCCCTAAAGAGGTCCCAGTGATCTATGAACCTGAATCCCTGCCCCCTGCTCCAGTCCCTCAGCCATGCATTCATCCTCCACCTCATTTGATTCCTGCTCTCATTCTCCCGAGGCGCAGGCAGCAATCCTGAAATTACTGCCTTCGCTTTTCTCCTCCTCAGCTTCCTACCCAGTTCTCTATAATCCCTTTTGATGACTGCCTCCCTCTTCCTGCCTATGTCTGCAGTACCGATATGCACTACAACTTCAGGTTCCTCACCCTCCCCTTTCAGGATGTCTGGGAGGTGTCCAGAAACATCCCGGATCCCAGCTCCAGGAAGACAAACCACTATCCGCGACTCTCGTCTGCGTCCACAAAAACCCCTGTCTGAACCCCTCACAGTGGAGTCCCAGTGGATTTGGATGAGAATATACGGGGCATGGTTAGTAAGTTTGTAGATGACACCAAGATTGGTGGCATAGCGGACAGTGAAGAAAGTTATCTCCAATTGCAACAGGATCTTGGTCAATTGCGCCAGTGGGTTGATGAATGGCAGATAGAGTTTAGAACATAGAACACTACAGCACAACAGGCCCTTCGGCCCACAAGTTGTGCCGAACACATCAAAACCTACCCAGCCATAGACCTTTCTATAACCCCCAATCCCATTGGATCCCATATACTCATCCAGAAGTCTTTTAAAAGACCCCAGCGAGTTCGCCTCGACCACCACCGATGGCAGCTGATTCCATTCACTCACCACCCTCTGAGTGAAAAACTTTCCCCTAGCATCCCCTCTGTACTTGCTTCCCTGCACCTTAAATCTGTGCCCTCTCGTCACGACCATTTCAGCCCTGGGAAATAGTCTCTGAGAGTCCACCCTATCTAATCCTCTCAACATCTTGTAAACCTCTATCAGGTCGCTTCTCAACCTTCGTCTCTCCAGGGAGAACAGTCCCAGCTCCCTCAACCTGTCTTCATAAGGCATGCCTCCCAATCCAGGCAACATCCTTGTAAATCTCCTCTGCACCCTTTCAATAGCTTCCACGTCCTTCCTATAGTGAGGCGACCAGAACTGCGCACAGTATTCCAAGTGTGGTCTGACAAGGGTCCTATAAAGCTGCAGCATTACCTCCTGAATTTAGATTAGTTTAATTTAGATAAATGTGAGATGATGCATTTTGGAGATTAAACCAGGGCAGGACTTACTCAGTTAATTGTAGCACATTGGGAAGAGTTATAGAACAACGAGATCTAGAGGTACATGTTCATAGCTCCTTGAAAGTGGACTCACAGGTGGACAGAGTGGTGAAGAAGGCATTCAGCTGCTTGGTTTCATCATCAGAACATTGAATACAGGAGTTGGGACATCTTGTTGAAATTGTACAAGACATTGGGAAGGCCACACTTGGAATACTGTGTACAATTCTGGTCATCCTATTCTAGAAAGGATATTATTAAACTAGAAAGAGTGCAGAAATGATTTACTAGGATGATACCGGGACTTGATTGTATGGGCAATTTTTTCACACAGAGGGTTGCGAGGTCTGGAACAAGCTGCCAGAGGTAGTAGTAGAGGCAGGTACAATTTTGTCTTTTAAAAAGCATTTAAACAGTTACATGGGTAAGATGGGTACAGAGGGATATGGGGCAAACATGGGTAATTGGGATTAGCTTAGGGATTTAAAAATAAGGGTAGCACGGACAAGTTGGGCCGAAGGGCCTGTTTCCATACTGTAAACCTTTGAGTCTGTAAACAGAGCAGGAGGAAGTGGTCAATAATCAGGGAACATTTGTTTACAGGAAGGAATGGGGGATTTGAAGGGATTTGAAAAAACTGTTTTCATCCAGAGGCTTTTAAAGCTTTTTTAAAAGTTTATTCATTAATGTCACAAGTCAGCTTACATTAACACTGCACTAAAGTTACTGTGAAAATCCACAGTCTGGCACCTGTTCGGGTACACTGAGGAAGAATTTAGCACAGCCAATCCACCCAAACCCGCTCATCTTTCAGACTGTGAGAAAACCAGAGCACCCGGAGGAAACCCATGCAGACATGGGGAGAATGTACAGACTCCACACAGACGGTGATCTGAGCGGGGAATCGAACCCGGGATCCTGGCACTCTGAGAGAACTCGCTGCTTAAAAGGGAGTAGAGGCAGAAACCCTCACAATATTTAAGAAGCACTCAGATGAGCAGTGGAAATGCTCTGACACACACATGGATATGGGCCAAGTGCTGGAAAGTGGGGTTAGAATGAGGCCCTTTGGCCCATCTCTGTCCTGGCCATTAAACACCTCTTCATTCCAATTCTCTTTCACAACACGTGAAAACCCCATTTGAATGAATTTAAATATCACTGTCTCCCCTGGCCCCCACACCCACCACCCGCAGATATTAACCCCTTGCCCTATTTTCAAACGTCATCAATGTAGTGTAAGGTCGGTGTGAGTTACAGCAGCTTCACACTGTCGTAGGGGTCCCGACAGTGAGATTAGTCCCCAGGGCAAGAGCGACTAGACAATGGGCTGGAAATACCCCCCCCTGTGTATGTTGATACCCTGAGAGTGCCAGACTGAGAGTTTAAAAGGAAGGATTTTCTATTTGAGATGAGGAAGATATTCCTGACTGGGGTGGTGGTGGTGGTGGGGGGGGGAGGGGGTGGGGGGGGAGGGGGGGAGGGGGTGGGGGGGGGGAGGGGGGGGAGGGGGGGGGGGGGGGGAGGGGGAGGGGGGGGAGGTGGTGGTGGTGGGGGGGGAGGGGGGAGGTGGTGGTGGTGGGGGAGGGGGGGGAGGGGGGAGGGGGGGGGAGGTGGTGGTAGAGGGGAGGGGTTGGCGGTGTGTGGCTTTGCTTTCCTCGGAGTGGACCGGAAGCTGGTGTTAGTGCACTGACCGTTCTGATAGAGACAGCGCGGAGGACAGACTGAGAGAGAGGAGGGAGCAGGTTTGATGGGTGTATGGATTGCTCCTGCTCCTCTGTCTCATGTTTAGCCAGTATTCCTGCTGGGAATACTTGATGCAATGGAAGATGAGAATTCGATCTTGCCATTCAGTGAAGGAGCTTTTATTCTGCTGCCACACAACAATTAACTTTTACATTTGACGAAACAGCTTTAATTTAACAAGGTTAAGCAACTCGATTTATTGGGAGTTTTTTTGGCCCGTTGGCCTCTCAGTGACCTTGTTTGAGTCGGATTCTTTTGAACTTTGTTGCAGCTGCTGTCACTGGTTCAGAACATCATTCTCTGAGATTGCGATTAGCCAAACAAATTCATAGAGCTAAACTCAACTCCAATTCACAAATCCATTAACCTCGAACCACATTGCTCATTTGTGACATGCAGAAAACACAAGCAACATACTGGATATGGACAGTAACCTAGCAACAGTTCAAAAAATTAAACCAGCAGAAATAAAATATTGGCAAAAATAAAAATAATATCTTTGGACTGTGGGAAGAAACCGAAGCACCCAGAGGAAACCCATGCAGACATGGGGAGAATGTACAGACTCCACACAGACAGTGACCCAAGCAGGGAATAGAACCCAGGTCCCTGGCACTGAGAGGCAGCAAAGTTAACCCGTTGTACTACTGTGCCACTCTTAAATTAATGATATGAGTGAACATATAGAAGGCATGGTTAGTAAGTTTGCAGATGATACCAAGATTGGTGGCATAGTGGACAGTGAAGAAAGTTATTTCCAATTGCAACAGGATCTTGATCAATTGGGCCAGTGGGCTGACGAATGGCAGATCATAGAACATTACAGCGCAGAACAGGCCCTTCGGCCTTCGATGTTGCGCCGACCAATTAGGAACAAGCAATGACCCCCTAACCTAAACCATTCCCTTTTAATTTAGACAAATGTGAGATGATGCATTTTGGTAGATTGAATCAGGGCAGGACTTACTCAGTTAATGGTTGGATGTCGCCTCACTATAGGAAGGATGTGGAAGCTATTGAGAGGGTGCAGAGGAGATTTACAAGGATGTTGCCTGGATTGGGAGGCATGCATTATGAAGACAGGTTGAGGGAGCTGGGACTGTTCTCCCTGGAGAGACGAAGGTTGAGAGGCGACCTGATAGAGATTTATAAAATGTTGAGAGGAATAGATAGGGTGGATTCTCAGAGAGTATTTCCCAGGGCTGAAATGTCACTACGAGAGAGGACACAGATTTAAGCTGTGGGGGGCAAGTACAGAGGAGATATTAGAGGTACGTTCTTCACTCAGAGAGTGGTGAGTGAGTGGAATCAGTTGCCGTCAGTGGTGGAAGTGAATTCACTGGTCTTTTAAGAGACTCTGGATGAGTACATGGGATTTAATGGGATTGGGAGTTACAGATAGTTCTATGGCCTGGTATAGATATGATCGGCACAATTTGTGGGCTGAAAGGCCTGTTTGTGCTGTAGTGTTCTATGTTCTATGTTGGGGAGAGTTACAGAACAAAGAGATCTAGGAGTACAAGTTCATAGCTCCTTGAAAGTGGAGTCACAGGTGGACAGAGTGGTGAAGAAGGTATTCAGCTGCTTGGTTTCATCATCAGAACACTGAATACAGGAGTTGGGACGTCTTGTTGAAATTGTACAAGACATTGGTAAGAACATAGAACATAGAACATTACAGCGCAGAACAGGCCTTTCGGCCTTCGATGTTGCGCCGACCAATTAAGAAAAAGCAGTGACCCTCTAACCTAAACCATTCCCTTTTCGTCCATAAACTTATCTACTGACTTCTTAAACGCCACCAAACTTGGCGCATCTACAACTGACGCAGGCAGAGCATTCCATACCCTTACCACCCTCTGGGTAAAAACCTACCTCTGATATCCATCCTATAACTACCACCCCTTAATTTAAAGCTATGTCCCCTCATCTAGCTTTCTCCATCCTAGGAAAAAGGCTATCACTGTCCACCCTATCTAAACCTCTAATCATCTTATATGTTTCAATAAGGTCTCCTCTTAGCCGCCTCTTTCTAATGAAAACAACCTCAAATCCCTCAGCGTTCTTCATAAGACATGCCCTCCATACCAGAACATCCTGGTAAACCTCCTCTGTACCCTCTCCAATGCCTCCACATCTTTCTTATAATGCAGGGACCAGAACTGCACACAATTCTCCAAGTGCAGCCGCACTAGAGTTTTATCCCTGTGTTCATCAACACTATTAAGAGTCCTACCATTAGCCCTATACTCTACACATTTGTTATTCCTGCCAAAGTGAATTACCTCACACTTTTCCACATTAAACTCCATTTGCCACCTCTCGGCCCAGCTCTGCAACTTGTCCAAGTCTCTCTGCAAACTATAACACCCCTCTTCACTATCTACCACTCCTCCGACTTTAGTGTCATCCGCAAATTTACTAATCCATCCTTCAATACCATCATCCAGATCATTTATAAAAATTACAAACAGCAGGGGCCCCAAAACAGATCCCTGAGGTACACCACTTGTAACCGAACTCCACGATGAATAATTTCCATCAACCACCACCCTCTGTCTTCTATCTGCTAGCCAATTCCTAATCCAATTAGCTAAATCACCCTCAATCCCATACATCTGCATTTTCTGCAGAACCTTCCATGGGCCACCTTATCGAACGCCTTACTAAAGTCCATATATACCACATCAACTGCCTTACCCCCATCCACCTCTTTGGTCACTTTTTCAAAAAACTCAATAAGGTTAGTAAGGCACGACCTACCCTTCACAAAACCATGCTGACTATCCCCAATCAATTCATTTCTCTCTAAATAACTATAAATCCTATCCCTAATAATTCTCTCCAATACCTTGCCCACAACAGAAGTAAGACTCACTGGCCTATAATTCCCAGGAAAGTCTCTCTTCCCCTTCTTGAACAATGGGACCACATTCGCTATCCTCCAGTCCTCCGGAACCACACCCGTAACCAACGAGGACCTGAAGATCAGAGCCAGAGGCTCTGCAATCTCCTCTCTTGCCTCCCAGAGAATCCTAGGGTAAATCCCGTCCGGCCCAGGGGACTTATCCAACTTCAAACCCTCAAGAATATCTAGCACATCCTCCCTATCTACTTCAATACTTTCCAGTTTGCAACCCTGTACCTCAGTGTTCTCCACAACTACATTTACATCTCCCTGCGTGAATACCGAAGAGAAATATTTATTCAGTGCCTCTCCAATCTCTTCAGGCTCCACGCACAACTTTCCACTTCTGTCTCTGACTGGCCCTAATCTTGCCTCTAAACCAATATTCTATTCCTTTAACATCTCTAAAGAAAGCTTTAGGATTATACTTGTGATCCTATAAGCCAAATGTCATCTCGTGTACCTCTTTTAGCTCTCCTCAACTACCTTTAGCTCCCTTCCTGGCTAATCTATAGCTACAATTGCAACTAACCGGCCTTCAAGCATACATCCTGACATAGACCCGTTTTCTTTTAACCAGCGAATCAACTTTTTTTCGATACCACAAAGGCTCTTCTTCTCGATCCGCTTCCTCCTTGCCTGACAGGGACATACTTACCAAGGACCCGCAGCAGCTGCTCCTTGAATAAGCTCCACATTCCAGATGTTCCCAGTCCCTGTAGCTTCCTAGTCCAATCTATGCATCCTAATTCTCTCCTGATGGCCTCATAATTACCCTTCCCCCAGCTATAACTACTGCCCCCAGCTTCATGCCTACCCCTATCCATCACTAAGGTGAACGTAACGAATTGTGGTCACTACCACCAAAAGGTTCACTAACTTCCAAGCCTAACACCTGGTCTGGCTCATTGCCCAGCACCAAATCCAATGTAGCCTCACCTCTAACTGGCCTATCTACATACTGAGCCAAAAAACCTTCCTGCACACTTTGCATAAAAACTGACCCCTCTAACGAGCTAGAGCTATAGCTATTCCAATCAATATTAGTAAAGTTAAAGTCCCCCATAACAATTACCCTATTACTTTCACTCCTGACCAGAATTGACTTTGCAATCCTTTCCTCAACCTCCCTAGAACTTTTAGGAGGTCTATAAAAGACTCCCAACAGGGTGACCTCTCCTCTCCTGTTTCTAATCTCAGCCCATACTAAATCAACAGACAAGTCCTCATCAAACTTCCTTTCTGTCACTGTGATACAGTCTTTGACTAATAATGCCACTCCTCCCCCCCTTCT
>JAGIQG010000006.1:2121330-2283651 GCA_024679065.1 Sphyrna mokarran
TGGGAGGCAGGCCTTATGAAGATAGGTTGAGGGAGCTGGGACTCTTCTCACTGGAGAGACATAGGTTGAGAGGCGACCTGATAGAGATTTATAAAATGTTGAGAGGAATAGATAGGGTGGATTCTCAGAGAGTATTTCCCAGGGCTGAAATGGTCACTACGAGAGGACACAGATTTAAGATGCTGGGGGGCAAGTACAGAGGAGATATTAGAGGTACGTTCTTCACTCAGAGAGTGGTGAGTGAGTGGAATCAGTTGCCGTCAGTGGTGGAGGTGAATTCACTGAGGTCTTTTAAGAGACTTCTGGATGAGTACATGGGATTTAATGGGATTGGGAGTTACAGATAGTTCTATGGCCTGGTATAGATATGATCGGCACAATTTGTGGGCTGAAAGGCCTGTTTGTGCTGTAGTGTTCTATGTTCTATGTTGGGGAGAGTTACAGAACAAAGAGATCTAGGAGTACAAGTTCATAGCTCCTTGAAAGTGGAGTCACAGGTGGACAGAGTGGTGAAGAAGGTATTCAGCTGCTTGGTTTCATCATCAGAACACTGAATACAGGAGTTGGGACGTCTTGTTGAAATTGTACAAGACATTGGTAAGAACATAGAACATAGAACATTACAGCGCAGAACAGGCCTTTCGGCCTTCGATGTTGCGCCGACCAATTAAGAAAAAGCAGTGACCCTCTAACCTAAACCATTCCCTTTTCGTCCATAAACTTATCTACTGACTTCTTAAACGCCACCAAACTTGGCGCATCTACAACTGAAGCAGGCAGGGCATTCCATACCCTTACCACCTCTGGGTAAAGAACCTACCTCTGACATCCGTCCTATAACTACCACCCCTTAATTTAAAGCTATGTCCCCTCGTGCTAGCTTTCTCCATCCTAGGAAAAAGGCTATCACTGTCCACCCTATCTAAACCTCTAATCATCTTATATGTTCCAATAAGGTCTCCTCTTAGCCGCCTCCTTTCTAACGAAAACAACCTCAAATCCCTCAGCCTCTCCTCATAAGACATGCCTCCATACCAGGCAACATCCTGGTAAACCTCCTCTGTACCCTCTCCAATGCCTCCACATCTTTCTTATAATGTGGGGACCAGAACGGCACACAATACTCCAAGTGCAGCCGCACTAGAGTTTTATCCTCTGGTTCATCAACACTATTAAGAGTCCTACCATAGCCTATACTCTGCACATTTGTATTCCTGCCAAAGTGCATTACACTCACCTTTTCCAAGTAAACTCAATTTGTCACCTTCGGCCCAGCTTCTGCCAACTTGTCCAAGGTCTCTCTGCAAACGATAACACCCCTCTTCACTATCTACCAACTCCTCCGACTTTGGTGTCATCTGCAAATTTACTAATCCATCCTCAATACCTCTATCCAGACTCATTTATAAAATTACAAACAGCGGGGCCCCCAAAACAGATCCCTGAGGTACACCACCAGTATAACCGAACTCCATGATGAATAAGCTCCATCAACCACCACCCTCTGTCTTCTACTGCTAGCCAATTCCTAATCCAAATAGCTAAACACCTCAATCCCATACATCGCATTTTCTGCAGAAGCCTTCATGGGAACCTTATCGAACGCTTACTAAAGTCCATATATACCACATCAACCGCCTTACCCCCCTCCACCTCTTTGGTCACTTTTTCAAAAAACTCAATGAGGTTAGTAAGGCACGACCTAACCCTTCACAAAACCATGCTGACTATCACCAATCAATTCATTTCTCTCTAAATAACTATAAATCCTATCCCTAATAATTCTCTCCAATACTTTGCCCACAACAGAAGTAAGACTCACCGGCCTATAATTCCCCGGAAAGTCTCTCTTCCCCTTCTTGAACAATGGGACCACATTCGCTATCCTCCAGTCTTCCGGCACTATACCAGTAACCAACGACGACCTGAAGATCAGAGCCAGAGGCTCTGCAATCGCCTCTCTTGCCTCCCAGAGAATCCTAGGGTAAATCCCGTCCGGCCCAGGGGACTTATCTAACTTCAAACCCTCAAGAATATCTAGCACATCCTCCCTATCTACTTCAATACTTTCCAGTTTGCAACCCTGTACCTCAGTGTTCTCCACAACTACATTTACATCTCCCTGCGTGAATACCGAAGAGAAATATTTATTCAGTGCCTCTCCAATCTCTTCAGGCTCCACGCACAACTTCCCACTGCTGTCTATGACTGGCCCTAATCTTGCCCTAACCAATCTTCTATTCTTAACATATCTAAAGAAAGCTTTAGGATTCTCCTTGATCCTATCAGCCAAAGTCTTCTCGTGTCCTCTTTTAGCTCTCCTCAACTCACTCTTTAGCTCCCTCCTGGCTAATCTATAGCTATCCATTGCACTAACTGAGCCTTCAAGCCTCATCCTGACATAAGCCTCCTTTTTCCTTTTAACCAGCGAATCAACTTTTTTCGTACACCAAGGTTCTCTTACTCGACCATTTCCTCCTTGCCTGACAGGGACATACTTATCAAGGACTCGCAGCAGCTGCTCCTTGAATAAGCTCCACATTCCAGATGTTCCCAGTCCCTGTAGTTTCCTAGTCCAATCTATGCACCCTAATTCTCTCCTGATGGCCTCATAATTACCCTTCCCCCAGCTATAACTACTGCCCCCAGCTTCATGCCTATCCCTATCCATCACTAAGGTGAACGTAACCGAATTGTGGTCACTATCACCAAAATGTTCACCAACCTCCAAGCCTAACACCTGGTCTGGCTCATTGCCCAGCACCAAATCCAATGTAGCCTCACCTCTAGTTGGCCTATCTACATACTGAGTCAAAAAACCTTCCTGCACACTTTGTACAAAAACTGACCCCTCTAACGAGCTAGAGCTATAGCTATTCCAATCAATATTAGTAAAGTTAAAGTCCCCCATAACAATTACCCTATTACTTTCACTCCTGTCCAGGATCGACTTTGCAATCCTTTCCTCAACCTCTCTAGAACTTTTAGGAGGTGTATAAAAGACTCCCAACAGGATGACTTCTCCTCTCTGTTTCTAATCTCAGCCCATACTGCCTCAACAGACAAGTCCTCATCAAACTTCTTTTCTGTCACTGTGATACAGTCTTTGACTAATAATACCACTCCTCCCCCCCTTCTACCTCCTTCTCTACTCCGACTGAAGCATTTGAACCCCGGAACCTGCAACAACCATTCCTGTCCATACTGTGGCTTCCTGTGGCCAAGTAAGGCCACACTTGGAATACTGTGTGCAATTCTGGTCACCCTATTATAGAAAGGATATTATTAAACTAGAAAGAGTGCAGAAAAGATTTACTCGGATGATACCAGGACTTGATGGTTTGAAATATAAGGAGAGGCTGGATTGACTGGGACTTTTTTCTCTGGAGCGTAGGAGGCTGAGGGGTGATCTTATAGAGGCCTATAAAATAATGAGGGGCACAGATCAGCGAGATAGTCAATATCTTTTCCCAAAGGTAGGGGAGTCTAAAACTAGAGGGCACAGGTTTAAGGTGAGAGGGGAGAGATACAAAAGTGTCAGAGGGGCAATTTTTTCAGCCAGAGGGTGGGGAGTGTCTGGAACAAGCTGCCAGATTCAGTAGTAGAGATCGCTAGGGTCTCATTCAGGCCTTGTGGATAGAACATAGAACATAGAACAATACAGCACAGAACAGGCCCTTCGGCCTTCGATGTTGTGCCGACCAAAATAAAAAGCAATGCCCCTCCAAACTAAACCATTCCCTTCTCTTCCATATACTTATCAATTAACCTCTTAAACGCCACCAAACTTGGCGCATCTACAACAGCTGCAGGCAGGGCATTCCACTCCCTAATCACTCTTTGAGTAAAGAACCTACTCTGATATCCGTCCTATAACTCATACCCCTTAATTTAAAGCTGTGTCCCCTCGTGCTAGCTTTCTCCATCCTAAGAAAAAGGCTATCACTCTCCACCCTATCTAAACCTCTAATCATCTTATATGCTTCAATAAGATCCCCTCTTAGCCGCCTCCTTTCGAACGAAAACAACCTCAATCATTCAACCTCTCTTCATAGGACCTGCCCTCCATACCAGGCAACATCCTGGTAAACCTCCTCTGTACCCTCTCCAATGCCTCCACATCTTTCTTATAATGTGGGGACAGAACTGCACACAATACTCCAAGTGCGGCCGCACTAGAGTTTTGTACAGTTGGAACATGATGCTGCGGCTCCTAAATTCAATCCCCCTACCAATAAAAGCTAAGACTCCATATGCCTTCTTAACAACTTTATCCACTTGACTGCCTACTTTCAGGGATCTATGGACACATACACCAAGATCCTTCTGTTCCTCAACACTATTAAGAGCCCTACCATTAGCCCTATACTCTACACATTTATTGTTCCTGCCAAAGTGCATTACCTCACACTTTTCCACATTAAACTCCATTTGCCACCTCTCGGCCCAGCTCTGCAACTTGTCCAAGTCACTCTGCAAACTATAACACCCCTCTTCACTATCTACCACTCCACCGACTTTAGTGTCATTTGCAAATTTACTAATCCATCCTTCAATACCCTCATCCAAATCATTTATAAAAATTACAAACAGGAGGGGCCCCAAAACAGACCCCTGAGGTACACCACTTGTCACCGAACTCCACGATGAATATCTCCCATCAACCACCACCCTCTGTCTTCTATCTGCCAGCCAATTCCTAATCCAATAGCTAAATCACCCTCTATTCCACACATCTGCATTTTCTGTAGAAGTCTTCCATGGGCCACCTTATCAAACGCCTTACTAAAGTCCATATATACTACATCAACCGCCTTACCCCCATCCACCTCTCTGGTCACTTTCTCAAAAAACTCAATGAGGTTAGTAAGGCATGACCTACCCTTCACGAAACCATGCTGACTATCCCCAATCAATTCATTTCTCTCTAAATAACTATAAATCCTATCCCTAATAATTCTCTCCAATACCTTGCCCACAACAGAAGTAAGACTCACTGGCCTATAATTCCCTGGAAGGTCTCTCTTCCCCTTCTTAACAATGGGACCACATTCGCTATCCTCCAGTCCTCCGGAACCACACCCGTAACCAACGAGGACCTGAAGATCAGAGCCAGAGGCTCTGCAATCTCCTCTCTTGTCTCCCAGAGAATCCTAGGGTAAATCCCGTCCGGCCCAGGGGACTTATCCAACTTCAAACCCTCGAGAATTTCTAACACATCCTCCCTATCTACTACAATACTCCCCAGTTTGCAACCCTGTACCTCAGTGCTCTCCACAGCTACATTTCCAGCACTCTGCGTGAATACCGAAGAGAAATATTTATTCAGTGCCTCACCAATCTCTTCAGGCTCCACGCACAACTTCCCACTGCTGTCTATGACTGCCCCTAATCTTGCCCTAACCAATCTTCTATTCTTAACATATCGAAAGAAAGCTTTAGGATTCTCCTTAATCCTATCAGCCAACATCTTCTCGTGTCCCCTCTTAGCTCTCCTCAATTCACTTTTTACCTCCTTCCTGGCTAATCTATAGCTATCCATTGCACTAACTGAGCCTTCAAGCCTCATCCTGACATAAGCCTCCTTTTTCTTCTTAACCAGCAAATCAACTTTTTTCGTACACCAATGTACGAAATGTACCAGCCAATGGAGTAACTCCATTGGCTGGTCAGACAATGTAATCAGTTTCCCGTTACATCATTGGCTGAGTGCCAGAGAACTTTCTGGAAGATTGGGACAGTTTGGGAATGAAAATGAGTTTCAGTCTTTATCTTCAGTCAGAACTCTTGACCAAGTATCAGTGAAGCACCATGGGATTGGAGTCTGGAATGGGACTGGTCACTTCATTCCAAACTGGGCAGTACCTGTTTTCAGTGAAAGAGTTTGAGTTCTGTGAGAGAGTTAAAGTATTACAATTGTTGTAAGTTAAAGCTTGGTACCTAAACTACTAAATAGATGGAAGTTTGTTCAGTGAATCTGAGTTGCTTCCTGTCCTTTGGTTTTGTCACGCTGGGGTCTGGAAGGAGTTGAGGTAACATGAGAACCTGTGCAGATTCTTACAGCATTATCTGGCTTCACAACAGGGAATATCGGTGCAGCCCATTCAGAAACTCTTTAGGTTTTATGACATTTAAGTCTTCTAATCTTCCGAATTCCCCCAACAAAGGGAATTTTGTTACGAGTCACAGTGACACAGTGCTGCTGCCTCACTGTGCCAGGGACCTGGTTTTGATCCCCGGCTTTGGTCACTGTCTGTGTGGAGTTTGCACATTCTCCCCGTGTCTGCATAGGTTTCGTCTGGGTGCTCCATTTTCCTCCCACAGTCTAAATGACGCGCTGGTTAGGCACATTGATCCTAACAGGCGCCAGACTGAGGCGACTGGGGGAATCTCACAGTAACTTCATTGCAGTGTTAATGTAAGTCTTACTTGTGATTAATAAATATTTTTTCTAAAAAGTCCATAGATCCTTGAAGATGGCAGCATAGGTAGACAGTGGGTGAAGGAAGCATACAGAATCCTTACCTTCATTAGCCAGGGTATAGAGTATAGGAAATGGAGGTTTTGGTACAACTTTCTAAGACATTGGTGAGGTCACAGATGGAATCTTGTGTAGAGTTCTGGTTGTCCCACTATTGGAAAGATGTGATCTCACTGGAGAGGGTGCAGTGGAAATTCACCAACATCTGGGATGGCAAGATTCAGCTATGGGGAGAGATTGGATAGGCTGGCTTTGTTTCCCTGGAGTTGATAGAGCTATGGAAAATAATGAGAAGATTGGATAGGATAGATTGTTAGAATCTGTTCCCTGTGACAGAGATGTCTAAGACCAGAGGGCAAAGGTTTAAAGTGAGGGGTAAGTGGCTCCTTAAAGGTCTGTAATGAGCTGCCAGCCCAGTTGATGTACCTGTTGAGTTTAAAAACATAAGATTATATTACCAATGTTCCAATAACATTGAATCCTGCAAATTGGTTGCTACGGCAGCAAAAATGTAGCTAGTCACCATAGATACTGGTCTAGCCAATCCAGACATAGGTTTTCTAAGTATACCTGACCTCCTTCAAGGTATTCAGACACCTCACCTGCTTAATGCTCCCTCAGCGACCGAGCGCTCCAAACATAACCCCAAGGAAGAGCAGTCAGCATGGTGAGTAAGAACTTTCTCTCATCACATCTCTGCTCAGATTGAAAGAAGTGAGTCTTGTAATCACTCACAGCAGAGCGAGAATTCAATGGGAATTGTGGAAAGTGAATAAGAGCAAATCTGCAAAGGAAGATAAACCGAGAGAAAGACTGCGAAATAGCAAGATAAAGAGGAAGAAATAGAATGAAGAAGACACTGGGGGACTGAGAGAGAGAGAGAGAGATTCTGAGGAAGAAAGGAAGAGAAAAGTTTAAAAACCTGTCAGAGATGAACAGAAAAACCAAGGAAAGTGCAAGTAGATAGAAAGAGGTGGAAGAAGTGATAGTGAGAGAGAGAGAGGAGAGAGAGTGTGTGTTTGAGACCTGTAGAATTTTTTGGATTGCTTGGTATCTGAAGGGTTTGATTTATTAAAGGGCTCTGATTGATTCTGAGATTTGGAGAAATGTGATTGATCGGGGTGACTGGTAAATTCTGGTTTATTGGAATGTTTGTGGAGGTTGGATTGTTGAGCTTTGAGGGTTTAAGAGGTTTAGATTTTTTAGAGGGATTTGGTTTTGAGGTTCGAATGTGTGAGGAGTTGATGTTGGATGGTTGGAGGGTTTGAGGGTTGTGAGCTGGAGAGATTTATATTCAAGGTGTGAGGGTTTGAGGGGTTTATGTTTGAGGTGTGAGGGTTTGAGGGGTTTATGTTTGAGGTGTGAGGGTTTGAGGGGTTTATGTTTGAGGTGTGAGGGTTTGAAGGGTTTATGTTTGAGGTGTGAGGGTTTGAGGAGTGTTTTGAGGTATGAGGGTTGGCTAGGTTGAGTTTAAGAAAGCTGAGGGTTTGAGATTTGGAAAGTTTGAGGGTGTGAATGTGTGAGGGTTGAGGAGTGAGGGTGAGAGTTTGGAGGATTTGAGGAGTGAGGCTGTGAGTGTGTGAGGGTTGAGGAATGAGTGTGAGAGTTTGGAGGATTTGAGGAGTGAGGGTGTGAGTGTGTGAGGGTTGAGGAGTGAGTGTGAGAGTTTGGAGGATTTGAGGAGTGAGGCTGTGAGTGTGTGAGGGTTGAGGAATGAGTGTGAGAGTTTGGAGGTTGAGGAGTGAGGCTTGAGTGTGTGAGGGTTGAGGAATGAGTGTGAGAGTTTGGAGGATTTGAGGAGTGAGGCTGTGAGTGTGTGAGGGTTGAGGAATGAGTGTGACAGTTTGGAGGATTTGAGGAGTGAGGGTGTGAATGTGTGAGGGTTGAGGAATGAGTGTGAGAGTTTGGAGGATTTGAGGAGTGTGGGTGTGAGTTTGTGAGGGTTGAGGAGTGAGTGTGAGAGTTTGGAAGATTTGAGGAGTGAGTGTGAGAGTTTGGAGGATTTGAGGAGTGTGGGTGTGAGTTTGTGAGGGTTGAGGAGTGAGTGTGAGAGTTTGGAAGATTTGAGGAGTGAGTGTGAGAGTTTGGAAGATTTGAGGAGTGAGTGTGAGAGTTTGGAAGATTTGAGGAGTGAGTGTGAGAGTTTGGAGGATTTGAGGAGTGTGGGTTTGAGCTGTTGATGCTGTTTGTGCGTGGAACCTGAGGAGATAGGAGAGACACTGAATGAGTATTTTTCGTCAGTATTCACGCAGGAGAAAGACAGTGTTGTCGGGGAGAATACTGCGATACCAGGTTGTAGACTGGGCAGGATTGAGGTTCATAAGGAGGAGGTGTTAGCGAATCTTGAGGGTATGAAAATTGATAAGTCCCCTGGGCCAGATGGGATTTACCCTAGGATTCTCTGGGAGGCTAGAGAGGAGATTGCAGAGCCTTTGGCTTTGATCTTCATGTCGTCGTTAGCTACAGGTATAGTGCCGGAAGACTGGAGGATGGCAAATGTTGTCCCTTTGTTCAAAAAGGGGAGTAGGGACCATCCTGGAAATTATAGACCGGTGAGCCTGACTTCTGTTGTGGGCAAAGTCTTGGAAAGAATTATAAGGGATAGGATTTATAAGCATCTAGAGAGAAATAAATTGATTAGGGATAGTCAGCACGGTTTTGTGAAGGGTAGGTCGTGCCTCACAAACCTTATTGAGTTTTTTGAGGAGGTGACCAAAGAGGTAGATAAGGGTAAGGCAGTTGATGTAGTGTATATGGATTTTAGCAAAGCGTTTGATAAGGTTCCCCATGGTAGGCTACTGCAGAAAGTGCAGATGCATGGGATTGAAGGTGATTTAGCAGTTTGGATTAGGAATTGGCTAGCTGATAGAAGACAGAGGGTGGTGGTTGATGGGAAATATTCAACCTGGAGTGCAGTTACAAGTGGTGTACCTCAAGGATCTGTTTTAGGGCCACTGCTGTTTGTCATTTTTATAAATGACCTAGATGAGGGTGTAGAGGGTTGGATTAGTAAATTTGCTGACGATACCAAAGTGGGGGGAGTTGTAGACAGCGAGGATGGATGTTACAGTTTGCAGAGGGACATAGATAGGTTGCAGAGCTGGGCCGTGAGGTGGCAAATGGAATTCAATACGGATAAGTGTGAGGTGATTCACTTTGGTAGGAATAACAGGCATATGAAATATAGGGTTAATGGAAGGACCCTTAATAGCGTTGTCAAGCAGAGGGATCTTGGGGTACAAGTACATAGCTCTTTGAAAGTTGGCACCCAGGTTGATAAAGTTGTTAAGAAGGCGTACGGTGTGTTAGCTTTTATTGGTAGAGGGATTGAATTTAGGAGCCGTGAGGTTATGTTACAACTGTACAAAACTCTGGTGCGGCCGCACTTGGAGTATTGCGTACAGTTCTGGTCGCCGCATTATAAGAAAGATGTGGAAGCATTGGAAAGGGTGCAGAGGAGGTTTACCAGGATGTTGCCTGGTATGGTGGGAAGGCCTTATGAGGAAAGGCTGAGGGACCTGAGGTTATTTTCATTAGAGAGAAGAAGGTTACGCGGTGACCTAATTGAGGCGTATAAGATGATCAAGGGATTGGATAGGGTGGATAGTGAGAGCCTTTTTCCTCGGATGGTGATGACCAATACGAGGGGACATAACTTTAAATTAAGAGGTGGTAGTTATAGGACGGATGTCAGAGGCAGGTTCTTTACACAGAGGGTGGTGAGGGCGTGGAATGCCCTGCCTGCAGCAGTTGTGGACTCGCCTACTTTGGGGGCATTCAAATGTTCGGTGGATAGGCATATGGATGATATTGGAATAGTTTAGGTTAGAGGGTCCACTGGCCGGCGCAACATCGAGGGCTGAAGGGCCTGTACTGCGCTGTAATGTTCTATGTTCTATGTTCTTTTGTATTCTCAGCCAGTGAAGCGGCGATGGGGCAGGAGGCTCCCTGTGATTGCCCTGAGCCTGTTCCTGTCTGTCTGTTCCCTGTTCCAGTCTGCAGCCTGGGGTAAGTTCACACTTTCCAACTCTTGCTGGATTCTGGTCACACGCTGCCTCCTGAGTTTCTGTCTTAATGTTTATCTGCTCACAGCTTCCGAGAAACCAAGCCTTTCACACTGTCGCTCAGCTGATAAAGAAACCTTTACCTGTTGGTGGGAGCCTGCTGCCGATGGAGCATCACTGACCAATTACAGTCTGTGGTACAGCGTCGAGGGGTAAGGACGCGTGGGTGTGAGTCCGGATTGTAAAGTAAATGTCCACTGCCCCATCCTGGTGAGACTGAACCCAGAACTGGCCATCCTGGGCTCATCCTGCCTCAGACACAGCTCCACTGGCACTGCCAGCTGTGCCCCTATCTGTGTGTGGGGGCACATGGAAAATGTGGGAACAGCCTTCAAAGTGATTAGCAAAGTTAAAACTGGGTCAACATGTCTCTCTCAGCCAATATCCCAGATATTTCCAATTTATATCCAGATAAACGTGTAGTTGTCCATTTTGGCAGGACCAATGGGATGAAGGAGTACAATATCAAGGGTAGGAGTCTTGGCAGTGTTGAGAGCAGAAGGATCTCGGTGTCCGGGTCCATAGGACTCTTAAATTGGCCTCACAGGTGGAAGAAGTGATCAAGAAGGCGTACGGTGTACTGGCCTTCATTAATTGAGGAATAGAGTTTAGGAGTCAGGAGGTAATGATGCAGCTCTATAAGACTCTTGTCAGACCCCACTAGAGTATTATGCGCAGTTCTGGTCGCCTCATTATAGGAAGGATGTAGAGGCTATTGAGAGAGTTCAGAGGAGATTTACAAGGATGCTGCCTGGATTGGGAGGCAGGCCTTATGAAGATAGGTTGAGGGAGCTGGGACTCTTCTCACTGGAGAGACGTAGGTTGAGAGGCGGCCTGATAGAGGTTTATAAGATGTTGAGAGGAATAGATAGGGTGGACTCTCAGAGACTATTTCCCAGGGCTGAAATGGTCACTATGAGAGGACACAGGTTTAAGGTGCTGGGGGGCAAATACAGAGGAGATGTTAGAGGTAAATTTTTCACTCAGAGGGTGACCATCCGTGCACCCCCCCCCCCCCCCCCCCCCCCCACCCCATGCCTCTCCTCTGTCTCTCCTCTGGGGAGAGGCATGGGAACAGGCGCGGGGAGAGATTTGGAGGGGGGGGGGTGGGGAATGGTCATCACGAAGGTTCCGATGATGTTGAGAACGCTGATGAAGGGTTCCAGACTCAGAGCCAATGGGAATTCCCGGGCAGAGGGCAGTTGGACACGGGTCCTCTACATGCTGGTTGGTGAAGACATCTTGAGTGCCCAGCATCGCAGTAGAAATTTCCGGAGTTTTGGCTGTCAGTGGGATATCAACAGACACACAATGTCTGAGTTCTTGTAGCCTCATCCCCCCCCCCCACTTCACCCCAAACTTCCTCAAACCCACCATCCCAATCTCCTACCCCCCACCCAACAACCCACCCCCCCCCCACCCAAATCTCCCACAACCTCCCTCGCCCAGGCTGGAGTCAGCACAGGGTCAGGATGGGTATGGGTGAGGTCAGGGTGAAGTGAGAGTGAGGGTTGGGTGAGGGTGGTGTCAGAGTGAGGTGAGGGTGGGGGGAGGATGAGGTCAGGTCAGGGTTAGGATGATGTGAGGTGAGGGTGGGATCAGGGTATGGTCAGGAACAGGTCAGGGTGGGGTCAGAGTGTGGTCAGGGTCGGGTCAGGGCAGGGTCAGGGTGGAATGAGAATGGGGTCAGGGTCAGGTAGGATGGGGTCATGGTGGGGTCAGAGCAGGGTGAGGTTGGGGACACGGCATGGTCAGGGTGGGGTCAGTGTGGGGTCAGGGAAGGGTCAGAGTGGGGCGAGGGCAAGGTCAGGATGGGGTCAGTGTGGGGTCAGGGCAGGGTCAGGGTGGGGTCAGTGTGGGATGAATGTAGAGTCAGGGTGGGGTCAGGGTGGGGTCAGGGTGGGATCAGTGTGAGGGCAGGGTCAGTGTGGGTCAGGGAGGGTCAGGGTGGGGTCAGGATGGGTCAGTGTGGGGTCAGTGCAAGGTCAGGTGGGGTCAGGATGGGGTCAGTGTGGGATCAGTGCAGGTCAGGGTGGGTCAGGTAGGGTCAGGGTGGGGTGAGGGCAGGGTCAGGGCGGGGTGAGGGCGGTCAGGGTGGGATGAGTGGGGTGAGGGCGGGTCAGGGTAGGGTGAGGGCAGGGTCGGGTAGGTCAGTGTGGTGTCAGGGCAGGGCAGTGTGGGTCAGGGTGGGTCAGGGCGGGTCGGGCGGGGTCAGTGTGAGGGCAGGGTCAGTGTGGGGTCAGGGCGGGGTGAGGGCAGGGTCAGGATGGGGTGAGGGCAGGGTCAGGGTGGGGTGAGGGCAGGGTCATGTTGGGGTCAGGGCCGGGTCAGGGCAGGATCAGGGTAGGGTCAGTTTTGAGTGCCGTCGATGTGGGGTCAGCGTGCTGATTTGATGTGTGTGTTCTGATGATTAGGGACGAGATGGAGATGGAATGTCCAGATTACCTCAGCATGGGCCCCAATAGCTGCTTCTTCGACAGAAACCACACCTCCATCTGGACCATCTACACCATCACCATCATCGCCACTAATGGAGTCAACCGCAGCCAATCAGATCCCATCTTCATAGACGTCACCTATATAGGTGTGTAAACATTGCTGTTCAACTACAGGTTGCCTCACCACTGTGATCATACCATCTCTTCACCCAGACTGAGATACACCCACTCCCTCCACAGTGTCCCCAGGCCTCCAGCTCACTCATTGTAATGAGTGTGGTGTTACTGGTAAGACCAGTATTTACTACCAACCCCTAATTCCCTTCATATGGTGGGGGTGAGCTGCCTTCTTGAATCACAGCAGTCCCTGAGGTGTAGGTATACCCACTGTGCTGTTAGGGAGGGAATTTGGACACAGATTGCTTCTTTCACACTTTTTAAACAAATATTGATTTCTCAATTTCACTGGTCACTTGATTCTTTAATATTACTGGGAGATTTTCTCTAGCTCTCTCTGTGAAGACAGAACAATGCAGAGGTTGGGGGGGGGGTGGTATTCCTCCTCGATTTTGACAGTGGGATTAGGGGTGGGGATGGAGAATTGAATGAGTGTCCCAAAACTGCTTTCGTACCAGTGGGATTTCCCCACTCAATCGAGGGCTGAAGGGCCTGTACTGCGCTGTAATGTTCAATTGCCCTCGACCCTGCCTCCTCCCACATTGAGAGACCAGAAACCCCACCATGAAATGATAGGAGACTTTCTGAATCCATTTTGATATATGTAGCAGACCTGCCTGCTAGAACAACAACCCCCGCCCCCCGCCTCCCCACCCTACCCCACATAGGAACAAAAACAGCCCCTCCTCTGTCACATGCCAAGAGTCCCACCAGGTTTTTACTAATTGGGGAGCTGGTGAACAGAAGCTCCTGGGGCACGAGATAAGGACAGCGTCATCACCCCGGAGGATCCTCCACTGGGGAGGTTTAGAATGTAGGTGAGGGTTTGCTGGGGGGAAAGGGGGCACTGAGTCTGTGGAAGGAGGGTGTGTTTCTGTGTCCATGGGGGTGGGGTTCCTATTTTTAAATTTAATTTGTTTAGATTGGGGTGTATTTGATAACATGCCCTGATCTGTCTAGGGGTGTGGTTGCTGGTGATTGGCTCATTCAAAGCTTGACCTGTCTGTGTGTACACATGCTGTGGAGATAGAACATAGAACATAGAACAATACAGCACAAACAGGCCCTTCGGCCCACGAGTTGCGCCGATCACATCTACCAATCCACAGACCTATCTATAACACCCTATCCTATTCGTTCCCATATACTCATCCAGAAGTCTCTGAAAAGACCCCAGTGAGTTTGCCTCAACAACCTCCGACGGCAGTCGGTTCCATTCACTCACCACCCTCAGAGAAAAACCTACCCCTGACATCTCCTTTGTATTTGCTTCCCTGCACCTTAAATCTGTGTCCTCTCGTAGTGACCATTTCAGCTCCGGGAAATAGTCTCTGAGAGTCCACCCTATCTATCCCTCTCAACATTTTATAAACCTCTATCAGGTCGCCTCTCAACCTACGTCTCTCCAGTGAGAAGAGTCCCAGCTCCCTCAACCTATCTTCATAAGGCCTGCCTCCCAATCCAGGCAGCATCCTTGTAAATCTCCTCTGCACTCTCTCAATAGCCTCTACATCCTTCCTCTAGTGAGGTGACCAGAACTGCGCACAATACTCCAACTGGGGTCTGACAAGAGTCTTATAGAGCTGCATCATTACCTCCTGACTCCTAAACTTTATTCCTCGATTAATGAAGGCCAGTACACTGTACGCCTTCTTGACCACTTCCTCCACCTGCGAGGCTGATTTAAGAGTCCTATGGACCCAGACCACAACATCCTTCTGCTCTACAACACAGCTAAGGCTCCTATCCTTGATATTGTACTCCTCCATCCCATTATTCCTGCCAAAATGGACCACTACACATTTATCCATGAAGTCCATCTGCCACTTCTCCGCCCAGTCTTGCATCCTGTCTATGTCCCGCTGCAACTTTTGACATCCCTCCAGACCATCCATAACACCACCGATCTTTGTATCGTCGGTGAACTTGCTAACCCATCCCTCCACTTCCTCATCCAAGTCATTTATGAAAATGACAAACAGCAAGGGTCCCAGAACAGATCCCTGGGGCACTCCACTGGTTACCGACCTCCCTGCAGAACAAAACCCATCCACAACCACTCTCTACCTTCTGCCGGCAAGCCAGTTCTGGATCCACGAGGCCAAAGCCCCTTGGATCCCATGGCCTCTCACCTTCTCCAGAAGCCTTGCATGTGGGACCTTATCAAACGCCTTACTAAAGTCCATGTACACTACATCCACCGCCCTTCCTTCGTCAATGTGTTTGGTCACATTTTCGAAGAACTCAACTAGGCTCGTAAGGCATGACCTGCCCTTGACAAAACCATGCTGACTATTTCTGATCATTCTCAACTTCTCCAAATGCTCATAAATCCTGCCCCTCAGAAGCCTCTCCATCAGCTTATCAACCACTGAAGTCAGACTCACCGGTCGGTAATTTCCTGGACTATCCCTGTTCCCTTTCTTAAAGATAGGAACCACATCCGCAATCCTCCGGAACCTCTCCCATTTCCATGGATGACGCAAAGATCATCGCCAGGGGCTCTACAACCACTTCCCTCACCTCCTACAATAACCTGGGGTACATCCCATCCGGTCCTGGCGACTTGTCTATCTTGATAGAATTTAACAGGTCTAACACATCCTCTTTCCTAACATCCACATACTCAATCTTTTCCGTCTGCCGCAAAATGCGGTGGATTTGCAAAATGCTCAAGATGCCGG
Source organism: Sphyrna mokarran (assembly GCA_024679065.1). NCBI lineage: Eukaryota > Metazoa > Chordata > Chondrichthyes > Carcharhiniformes > Carcharhinidae > Sphyrna > Sphyrna mokarran. The sequence goes on from JAGIQG010000006.1 coordinate 2,137,175, forward strand.
TGTTGAACTGGGGTGGGCACAGTAAGAAGTCTCACAACACCAGGTTAAAGTCGAACAAGTTTATTTGGTAGTAAACGCCACTAGCTTTCGGGGCTTTGCCCTTCGTCAAGTAGGTGACTCACCTGATGAAGGAGCAGTGCTCTGAAATCTTGTGATTCCAAATAAATCTGTTGGACTTTAACCTGGTGTTGTGAGATTTCTGCCTGTTTCTCTTTATCAGTTGGTTCTCTTTGCTGAATGCTCAGTTTGCCCAGTCTTGCGGCCTACTCATATTTTGACAGCTTTACACACCTCTTCCTTTTGATCCAATACAATCTTTAACTCTTGTTGTTAGCCAATGTTGGATCATTTTATCCGCTGTACATTTGTGCCTCAGGCAAACGTAAATTTGCCAAAAACCTTGTATTAATTCTTAAAATACCAGCCATCAGCTGCCCTCGTACTGATGGTGGGGTTTGAATTCAATAAAAAATATCTGGAATTAAGAATCTCCTGGTGACCATGAAACCATTGTGGATTGTTGGAAAACCCCATCCGGGTAATGTCCTTTAGGGAAGGAAATCTGCTATCTTTACCCAGTCTGGCCTACACATGACTCCAGAACCACAGCAATGTGCTTCACTCTCACCTAAAATACAACATAGAACATAGAACATTATAGTGCAGAACAGGCCCTTCGGCCTTTGATGTTGCGCCGACCAATTAGGAACAAGCAATGACCCTCTAACCTAAACCATTCCCTTTTCATCCATAAACTTATCTACTAACCTCTTAAACACCACCAAACTTGGCGCATCTACAACTGCAGCAGGCAGGGCATTTCCATACCCTTACCACCCTCTGGGTAAAGAACCTACCTCTGACATCTGTCCTAAAACCACCACCCCTTAATTTAAAGCTATGTCCCTCGTGCTAGCTTTCTATCCTGGAAAAAGGCTATCACTGTCCACCCTATCTAAACCTCTAATCATCTTATATGTTTCAATAGGTCTCCTCTTAGCTGCCTTCTTTCTAACGAAAACAACCTCAAATCTCTCAGTCTCTCTTCATAACACCTGCCTTCCATACCAGGCAACTCCTGGTAAACTTCCTCTGTACCCTCTCCAATGTCCACATCTTTCTTATAATGCGGGACCAGAACTATACACAATACTCCAAGTGCGGCCGCACTAGAGTTTTGTACAGTTGCAACATGACGTTGTGGCTCCGAAATTCAATCCCCTACCAATAAAAGCTAGACTCCGTATGCCTTCTTAACACCTTATCGACTTGTTGCCACTTTCAGGGATCTATGCACATAACACCAAGATCCCTCTGTTCATCAACACTATTAAGAGTCCTACCATTAGCCCTATACTCTACACATTTGTTATTCCTGCCAAAGTGAATTACCTCACACTTTTCCACATTAAACTCCATTTGCCACCTCTCGGCCCAGCTCTGCAACTTGTCCAAGTCTCTCTGCAAACTATAACACCCCTCTTCACTATCTACCACTCCTCCGACTTTGGTGTCATCGCAAATTTACTAATCCATCCTTCAATACCCTCATCCAGATCATTTATAAAAATTACAAACAGCAGGGGCCCCAAAACAGATCCGTGAGGTACACCACTTGTAACCGAACTCCACGATGAATATCTCCCATCAACCACCACCCTCTGTCTTCTATCTGCTAGCCAATTCCTAATCCAATTAGCTAAATCACCCTCTATCCCATACATCTGCATTTTCTGCAGAAGCCTTCCATGGGCCACCTTATCGAACGCCTTACTAAAGTCCATATATACCACATCAACTGCCTTACCCCATCCACCTCTTTGGTCACTTTTTCAAAAAACTCAATAAGGTTAGTAAGGCACGACCTACCCTTCACAAAACCATGCTGACTATCCCCAATCAATTCGTTTCTCTCTAAATAACTATAAATCCTATCCCTAATAATTCTTTCCAATACTTTGCCCACAACAGAAGTAAGACTCACCGGTCTATAATTCCCTGGAAAGTCTCTATTCCCCTTCTTGAACAATGGGACCACATTCGCTATCCTCCAGTCTTCCGGAACTATACCCGTAACCAATGACGACCTGAAGATCAGAGCCAGAGGCTCTGTAATCGCCTCTCTTGCCTCCCAGAGAATCCTAGGGTAAATCCCGTCCGGCCCAGGGGACTTATCCAACTTCAAACCCTCAAGAATATCTAGCACATCCTCCCTATCTACTTCAATACTTTCCAGTTTGCAACCTTGTACCTCAGTGTTCTCCACAACTACATTTACATCTCCCTGCGTGAATACCGAAGAGAAATATTTATTCAGTGCCTCTCCAATCTCTTCAGGCTCCACGCACAATTTCCCACTGCTGTCTCTGACTGGCCCTAATGAGACATCAATTCAGTTCAAGAGCAACTCAGGATGGGAGCTCTAAAATTACTCATTCTCCAGTGCTGGAGAAAGTCACCTTTTTCTATTCCAGGAATCCAATCTCTTCATTACTAATGTTAATTAGATTTCCCCTGTGGATTATATGGATTGAAATCTGCATGTTGTTACACTCACCTCTAACTCTCTGGTTTATACCATGCCCCACACTCCCCTTTCCTTCCTTCCAGACTGACCTGATATTTTGATGTAAGATCATCTTTCACTAATGGGTTGATCTTAATCTCGATTCACAGTGCCAGACCACCTCCTCTTCCTTATCTATTCTTCAATATTAAATAGGTGTGGATCTTCACCTGCTAGTTGTGGTCACCTTGCTGACTGTCTCAATGCTTCAGTCTATCTGCTTGTTGTGAGTACATTCAGGCTGGAGTATGATGAATTTTGTCCTGCTGTTCTACCTAGCAGTTTCTTGGTGATGAGCTGATATTGATGATTTCCAGCTCAGCTCTTCCCCAGAACAGGAAACATTCTCTCTGTATCCACTTTGTCAAAACCTTCCATCATTTTAATCATCACTATTATTTCAGCCGGATCTTCTTTTCCCAAGTGACCGGAGACCCAGACTGGCAATCCTTTCCTGACAAATAAACCCACAGATTTCTGCTAATAAAGATCAAAGATCAAAGAAAATTCCAGCACAGGAACAGGCCCTTCGGCCCCTCCAAGCCTGCACTGACCATGCTGCCTGACTGAACTAAAACCCCCTACCCTTCCAGGGGCCATATCCCTCTATTCCCATCCTATTCATGGATTTGTCCAGACATCCCATAAAAGCCACTCCCGTATCCGCTTCCACTACCTCCCCTGGCAGCGAGTTCCAGGAACCCACCACCCTCTGTGTAAAAAATCTGCCTCGTACATCTCCTTTAAACCTTATCCCTCGCATCTTAAACCTGTGCCCCCCAAGTAATTGATTCTTTCACCCTGGGATAAGCTCCTGATTATCCACTCTGTCCGTGCCTCTCATAATCTTGTAGACTTCTATCAGGTTTCCCCTTAACCTCCATCATCCCAATGAGAACAACAAGTTTCTCCAACCTCTCCTCATAGCTAATGCCCTCCATACCAGGCAACATCCTGGTAAATCTTTTCTGTACCCTCTTCAAAACCTCCATATCCTTCGGGTAGTGTGGAGACCAGAATTGAACAAAGAACAAAGAACAAAGCATTGAACACTATATTCCAAGTGCGGTCTCACTAAGGTTCTGTAAAGCTGCAACATGACTTGTCAATTTTTAAACTCAATGCCCCAGCCGATGAAGGTAAGCATGCCGTATGCCTTCTTCATTACCTTCTGCACCTGCATTGCCACTTTCAGTGATTTGTGTATCTGTACACCCAGATCCCTCTGTCTATCAATACTCTTAAGAGTTCTTCCATTTCCTGTATATTTCCTATCTGTATTAGACCTTCCAAAATGCCTTACCTCACATTTGTCCGGATTAAACTCCATCTCTCATCTCTCCACCCAAGTCTCCAAGTGATCTATATCCTACTGTATCCTCTGATGGTCCTCATCACTATCCGCAAATCCATCAGCCTTTGTGTCATCCATTACACCATTGAATGTTAAGGGGCAGTGGTTAGAATGTCTCTTATTGGTGATGGTCATTGCCTGGCATTTGTGTGGTGCCAATACTACTTACTACTTGTCAGCCCAAACCTGGATATTGTCCAGATCTTGTTGTATTTGGAGATGTGAATATCAATGTGGAGAGAAACAGATTTAATGTCCTGAGTCAGTCAGACATTTCAGTAGCTGTGACACAAGGATATCGGATGGAAATATGAACTCTGTTTCTCTCCACAGGCACTGCTGGATCTGCTCAGTTCTTCAGTATTTTCTGGTTCACATTTCCAGTGTCTGCAATATTTTGCTTTTATTTTCAGTTTCAGCGATTGGTGTATTTTTACTCTATGGTCCTTTGTTCCTCTATCCACCGAGATTTCTGAGTAATAAATAACCTCCCTGTTCTTCGAGCTGGTTTTGTCAAGGGCAGGTCGTGCCTTACGAGCCTAATTGAGTTCTTCGAAAATGTGACTGAACACATCGACGAAGGAAGGGCAGTGGATGTAGTGTACATGGACTTTAGTAAGGCATTTGATAAGGTCCCCCATGCAAGGCTTCTGGAGAAGGTGAGAGGGCATGGGATCCAAGGGGCTTTGGCCTTGTGGATCCAGAACTGGCTTGCCTGCAGAAGGCAGAGAGTGGTGTGGATGGGCATGGAAGTCAGTAACCAGTGGAGTGCCCCAGGGATCTGTTCTGGGACCCCTGCTGTTTGTCATTTTCATAAATGACCTTGATGAGGAAGTGGAGGGATGGGTTAGTAAGTTCGCTGACGATACAAAGGTCAGTGGTATTGTGGATGGTCTGGAGGGATGCCAAAAGTTGCAGCGGGACATAGACAGGATGCAAGACTGGGCGGAGAAGTGGCAGATGGACTTCAACGCAGATAAATGTGTAGTAGTCCATTTTGGCAGGAATAATGGGATGAAGGAGTACAATATAAGGGGTAGGAGTCTTAGCTGTGTTGTAGAGCAGAAGAATCTCGGGGTCCGGGTCCATAGGACTCCTAAATCGGCCTCGCAGGTGGAGGAAGTGGTTAAGAAGGCGTACGGTGTACTGGCCTTCATTAATCGAGGAATAGAGTTTAGGAGTCGGGAGGTAATGATGCAGCTCTATAAGACTCTTGTCAGACCCCAGTTGGAGTATTGTGCGCAGTTCTGGTCGCCTCATTATAGGAAGGATGTAGAGGCTGTTGAGAGAGTTCAGAGGAGATTTACAAGATGCTGCCTGGATTGGGAGGCAGGCCTTATGAAGATAGGTTGAGGGAGCTGGGACTCTTCTCCCTGGAGAGACGTAGGTTGAGAGGTGACCTGATAGAGGTTTATAAAATGTTGAGAGGAATAGATAGGGTGGACTTTCAGAGACTATTTCCCCGAGCTGAAATGGTCACTACGAAAGGACACAGATTTAAGGTGCAGGGAAGCAAATACAAAGGAGATGTCAGGGGTAGGTTTTTCACTCAGAGGGTGGTGAGTGAATGGAACCGACTGCCCTCGGAGGTTGTTGAGGCAAACTCTCTGGGGTCTTTTAAAAGACTTCTGGATGAGTATATGGAAAAGAATAGGATAGGGGGTTATAGATAGGTCTGTGGATTGGTAGATGTGATCGGCGCAACTCGTGGGCCGAAGGGCCTGTTTGTGCTGTATTGTTCTATGTTCTATGTTTAAACTGTTACCTCCCATTTATCTGTGTTCAACTTCATTTACTGACCATTTTCTCAATCTGAAGTTTATTCATGCCCCTCCTGTAATGAGTGATTATTGTTCTCAGTATTAACTAGCCTCCACTTTGGTATCATCTGTAAATTTAGGCTGAGTGTTTTTGCAAAGTGTAAATGGTTAACGTAAATTGTGAACAGCAGTGACCCCAGTACTGATCCTTGTGGAATTTCACTTCCTACCTTTACTCCCACTCTCTGTTTTCTGAATTGAAGCCAGCTAACAAACACTCCATTTAGACAGTAAAACCCAGCAGAATCTGTTCCCCTCCTATTGGTGGGGGCAGGAGGCGGGGCGGTGGGGTGGTGGGGGAGGGTTGCTGCGGGACCTAAATTGCCCGAGAACCAACAGTCTGTATCAGAGGTTCCAATGCGCATGTACGTGGTTGGTTAAAAACAGCAGCTGTCTTGCCAGCTCGCCTTCTCTCCAGCCCGGACATATCCTCCCTGTACCCTCCATGGACATTGGAGACCTTCCCCCATAGTTTCACCTCTGCAAAGACCCACCCACCCAGCACCCACTGTCACATACCCTCCGTCTCATGCCCCATTCCCTGATCGCAGAGTGTCCCCTACCCCCAACTCCCCCCATGACTCTGGTGGCAGTCTGCAACCCCCCCACCCCATCTTTTGTAGTGTCTCATTTTCAACACCCTGCCCACGCCCCATTGCTCCCACCACCCCAATCCCCAACTGTATCCCTCCCACCCACTATCACACTCATTGCCCCCATCCCCCACCCTCATCCTCCCATCCCCCACCCTCCCTCCTCACCTCTTCCACCCCATCCCCAACCACCATCCCTGACTCTCTTACCCCCCATGCCCCCACCCTTACCCTCACCGTTGATATCCCCCCCACCCCTTACCCCTCACCGTTGCTTGCAGCACAAGGGCCCGCATTTAGACACAGGCCTCACATTGTTCTTCCTCCCCCCACAGCACAAACGCAGGCCACCTCCCCCAACCCAACCCAGAACACAACAATACTTGTGTTACCCCCCTCCTCCCCCACAGCACGGAGCCTGTGGCCATCGTAACCTATCCTCACCATTGGCTGCAGCTGCTACAAAAGAGGTCATTTGAGTAAGTGAGATGATTGAATCACAGGGTTTTACAGCCGGGAAACAGGCCCTTCGGCGCAACTTGTTCATGCTGCCCTTTTATTTTAAACCCTGAAGCTGGATGGGATCATGAGGAGAGTTTTGTGTTAATTACAATGGAATGTCTCCAGTGATGTTCCTGGAGTGACCATGGGATGGGGATGGGTGTGAAAATGGCCAACATTCCTGCTCATCCACTCACTCCTGGGCTTTATGACTCACCTGAGTGGAAATGGGGCGCAATGAGTGGGAAACTCGTCCCTGAGTCTCTGCACCTCCTTTACAGTTCAACCTGATCCTCCAATCAATGTGAGTGTGGAGATGAAGCAAAGCAATGGGAAATTCTTCCTCTTTGTTCGTTGGTCACCCCCGGTTCTCGCTGACGTGCTGTCCGGCTGGATGAACCTGAAGTATGAATTACGTCTGACAGCCAATCAGCAGAGCGAATGGGAGGTAAAGGCTGTTCTCTGTGTCTGTCGATTGTCAGCAGTGTGTGAGTAACACAACCCAGAAAGATTCCATTGATAAACCTCCAAACTTTGTGAAATCTATCTGCTGTCTCTGAACTCTTTGCAATGTTTAATCATTCTCTGATATCCTTCTCTCTGTCTCACCGGCTGTTTGAAATTTTCCCTGTCTGGAAATCAAAGAACAAAGAACAAAACAGGCCCTTCGGCCCAACGAGCCCGCGCCGCCACCCTGATGTTCCCATCTCTACCCGCAATCCCTGTCCATGTTTATAGATCTATGGATTAAAAACCAAATTTGAGACAATTTAGGGAGAATTTATTTTGCCAATTAGCCTAAGAGAACATCTTTGGGATGTGGGAGGAAACCGGAGCACCCGGAGAAAACCCACGCAAGCACAGGGAGAATGCGCAAACTCTCACAGACACAGGCCCAAATCCATGTATCTGCACAGCACAGCGATAGTCACTGAGCTGTCGTGTTGCCCATCAAATGGTCCAGGTCAAGCATACACTAATGATGTGAAGCACTAGGATACTCTCGAAAAAGATCCAAGAGCAGCCCCCTCACGGCCCATCGCGTGTATGCCCCTCGTTAGGCAACAAGGTGGACCAAAGCACCTGTAGGATAAAAACAAGTACATCAATATCATCATCAATTTACACACTTCCCAGGGACTCCCAAGGCTCATGATCCCTATTTTAAATCAGTTTTCTATACCCCTCCATTCCCATTCTGTTCATGTGCCCATATAAGTATTTCTTAAATAACTCCAGAGTACCTGCCTCCACCACTTTACTTGGCAGCGCATTCCATCCCCCCACCACCCTCTGTGTGAAAAAACTCCCTCTAGCATCCAAATTATACCTTACCCCCCTCACCTTAAGCCCGTGACCCCTCGTGCTATTTGAGTCCATCCTAGGAAAAAGCTTAACCCTGTTTACTCTATCTATACCCCTCATAATCTTGTACACCTCTATTAGATCTCCTCTAAGTCTACGTCTTTCTAAGGAAAACAGCCCCAATTTGCCTAACCTCTCCTCATAACTCAGAACTTCCATACCAGGCAGCATCCTGGTAAACCTCCTCTGCACTCTCTCCAGAGTCTCCACGTCCTTCCGGTAGTAAGGCGACCAGAACTGGACGCAGTATTCCAAATGAGGTATAACCAACGTTTTATACAACTGCAACATTAAAGGCCAGCTCTTGTACTCTATACCCCTTCCTATAAAGGCTAACATACTATATGCTTTCTTCACAATCTTCTCCACTTTCTCTGCCACCTTCAGAGACTTGTTCACCTGCACCCCCAGGTCCCTCTGTGTTTCTACACTCTTAATAGGTCTACCCTTTATCAAATACCTCCCCACTACACTTTTTCTCCTGAAATGCATCCCCTCACATTTATCAGGATTGAATTCCATCTGCCATCTGTCTGCCCAAGCTACCAGCCTATCTATGTCCTGCTGTATCGCCTGACAATGCTCCTCGCTATCCACAAGTCCAGCCATCTTTGTATCGTCTGCAAACTTGCTGATCACTCCACTTACTCCCTCTTCCAAGTCATTTTATATATATTACAAATAGAAGAGGTCCCAGTACCGAGCCCTGCGGCACACCACTAGTGACCGACCTCCAGCTAGAGAAACACCCTTCCACTATTACTCTCTGTCTCCTATTACCAAGCCAGTTACTTATCCATCTAGTTATCTGTCCTTGTATCCCATTAGCCTTGACCTTCTCAACTAACCTTCCATGAGGGACTTTGTCAAACGCCTTACTAAAATCCATATAGACAACACCAACGACTCGCCCTTTGTCCACCGTTTTTGTCACCTCCTCAAAAAATTCTATCAGATTTGTAAGGCACGACCTCCCCTTAACAAATCCATGCTGCGTATCCTTAATCGTGACAGTGAAGAAGGAGGCCATTCAGCCCATCGTCTGTACCAACCACAATCCAACCCAGACCCTATCCCCAGAACCCCACATATTTGATTTATTATTGTCACACATATTAGTATACAGTGAAAAATATTGTTTCTTGAGCATTGTACAGACAAAGCATTCTGTTCATAGAGAAGGAAACAAGGCAGTACAGAATGTAGTGTTACAGTCACAGCGAGGATGGAGAGAAAGGTCAGCTTAATGTGAGGTAAGTCGATTCAAAAGTCTAACCAGCAGGAAAGAAGCTGTTCTTGAGTCAGTTGTAAGTGACCTCAGACTTTTGTATCTTTTTCCTGACAGAAGAAGGTGGAAGAGAGAATGTCCGGGGTGTGTGGGGTCCTTAATTATACCGGCTGCTTTTCCCCGCGGCAGCGGGAAGTGTAGACAGAGTCAATGGATGGGAGGCTGGTTTGTGTAATGGATTGGGCTACATTCACGACCTTTTGTACCTTGCTAATCCCCTGACACTAAGGGGTAATTTACCACGGCCAATCCACCAAACCTGCACATCTTTAACAAAATCAGCAATGTGAAGCCTGTGTGCTGTTAGAAAGTGGCACAGATTAAACGGGGAAGTGAAGTTCCTTGTTTAGGAGCAGTTAGCAATTAGTAAGGATACTCTGTTAGACATTATTTATAAAATAATAAGCTGGATAAAGCAGAGTTGAGTATTAAAACAGACAGGAATTCCCTGAAAACCGGTCCCTGATTTCCCCAGTGTTAAACATATTCACCCTGGGTTCTCCTTTGGATCTGACTCCCTTTCTGTGTCTGCTTCCCCCCCAGTCCCGGGACACAGATCCCTCTGTGCCGAGGCTGCAGAGTGAGCAAACAGGCTGAACCTTCTGAAGGTGAAACTCTGCATTGATGAGGACAATGTGACTGGGGTTGGGCTGGATCTGGTTAACTAACAGAGCAGCGATGCTGAGTTTCTCACAGAGGTTCAACTCTGGGAGAGATTGCCCAGAGAATGACCACACGTGGAGAGAGTTGGTGCTGACTGGGACTCTGCTCACATTGCCTGGGAACCAGCGACTCAAAGAGGCCTATCATAGTGATCAGCCCCACCCCATACACTGCCCCTCGCCCTGCCCCGCCCCTCGCCCTGCCCCGCCCCTCGCCCTGCCCGCCCTCGCCCGCCCCGCCCCTCGCCCTGCCCCACCCTTTCACGCTGCCCAATCCCACCCCCTGCCCGCCCCCTCGCCCTGCCCCGCCCTCACCCTGCCCCGCCCCTCACGCCGCCCCTCGCCTTCGCCCCGCCCCTCGCCTTGCCCCGCCCCTCGCTTGCCCCGCCCCTCGCCCTGCCCCACCCTTCACGCTGCCCCAATTCCACCCCCTGCCCCGCCCCTCGCGCTGCCCCGCCCTCGCGCTGCCCCGCCCTCGCGCTGCCTGCCCCTCGCGCTGCCTCACCCACACACCCTGCCCCAATTCCACCCCCCTGCCCCGCCCCTCGCGCTGCCCCGCCCCTGCGCTGCCTCATCCACACACTATGCCCCAATCCCACCCCCTGCCTCGCCCCCACCCCTGCCCCACCCCAGAGAGCTGGCTGTGAATGTAACTCCGTGGAGGGGCAGAGTGTTGTGTTGGATGACCCCTTCGGTCACCCAGTGCCTGGATCTGTTTCTGGTGAGTCTGAGCCCAGAGCAGATTCCCGCTGCTCCCTGTCACAGCACGGATTCATCAGCACAAAGTACAGGCCGGGAATCATAGAACATAGAACAATACAGCACAGAACAGGCCCTTCGGCCTTCGATGTTGCGCCGACCAATATAAAAAGCAATGACCCTCCAAACTAAACCATTCCCTTCTCTTCCATATACTTATCAACTAACCTCTTAAACGCCACCAAACTTGGCGCATCTACAACTGCTGCAGGCAGGGCATTCCACTCCCTAATCACTCTTTGAGTAAAGAACCTACCTCTGATATCCGTCCTATAACTATACCCCTTTATTTAAAGCTGTGTCCCCTCGTGCTAGCTTTCTCCATCCTAGGAAAAAGGCTATCACTGTCCACCCTATCTAAACCTCTAATCATCTTATATGTTTCGATTAGGTCCCCTCTTAGCCGCCTCCTTTCTAACGAAAACAACCTCAAATCCTTCAACCTCTCTTCATAGGACCTGCAATCAGACAAATCAAACAAAACCAAATCATCACCTCTCACCCCCTCCTCTCTCTCTCTCTCTAACACCCCCTCCTCTCTCTCTCTCTCTCACCCCCTCCTCTCTCTCTCTCTCTAACACCCCCTCCTCTCTCTCTCTCTCTACACCCTCTCCTCTCTCTCTCTCTCTAACACCCCTCCTCTCTCTCTCTCTCTCTAACACCCCTCTCCTCTCTCTCTCTCTCTAACACCCCTCCCCTCTCTCTCTCTTCTCTCTCTCTCTAACACCCTCTCCCCTCTCTCTCTCTTCTCCCTCCTCTCTCTCTCTCTCTCAACTCCCTCCTTCTCTCCTCTCTAACACCCCCTCCTCTCTCTCTCTCTCTACACCCTCTCTCTCTCTCTCTCTCTAACACCTCTCTCTCTCTCTCTCTCAACACCCCTCCTCTCTCTCTCTCTCTACCCCCTCCTCTCTCCTCTCTCTCTCCTCTCTTCTAACACCCTCTCCTCTCTCTCTCTCTCTAACACCCCCTCCTCTCTCTCTCTCTCTAACACCCCCTCCTCTCTCTCTCTCTCTAACACCCTCTCCTCTCTCTCTCTCTCTAACACCCTCTCCTCTCCCTTCGCAGTATTTTTATGTCGGCCTAGAGCTTCAGTTCACTATCTTTAGTTTCCAGCCGGACTCCCTGTACGTTATCCAAGTTCATTGCAAAGAGGATCACGGCTTCTGGAGTGAATGGAGTTCCTTCGCCAGTGTCAGGACTCCCCGTGGTGAGTTACCCTTCATGTCAGACTGATTATTTACACCAATTGTCACAGGTAGTGGGCGCTCCTGGTGAATAGTGTGTCTGGAATGTCCTGCATTCCCAGATGTGGTGCATTATCCTAAATTTCCTGTAATGTGACTAGTCTGAGATTATTGCTAAGGAAGTCACACCCTCGAGTAATGTCTGTCTCACTGATCATAACCCTGCTTTATTTCCGAAAATAAAGAGGAGGAGTCACTGACCCCCAAAGCACAGTTCTCCAGTAGCTCCTTTTGAATGTTAAGGAGTTTTAAATATACATTAAAAATTAACAGAACTTAAGCACAAAGGTTAGAATTACATCATTAAGAGAGTCCCGTAGAAAACCCTCACCAAGAAACTTGCAGAGTTCAGAGAAAACAATTAAACCAGTTTTTTAGCCATGTAGATTTTAACGATCAGAATCCAGGAAATATCACCCCAGTCACACACTCATTTGAGATAAACTCAATAACTTCCCAGGGGATCAGAAAGGAAGTGTTTGCTCAGACATTTCCTTAAATAGGTATTTTCTTCTCCTTATCTCAGGCTCCATTTTCTTAAAACCTCATTGGCCAAAACATTGAAAGAAATCTCACAACACCAGGTTAAAATCCAATAGGTTTATTTGGTGGTAAACAGCACTAGCTTTTGGAACGCTGCTCCTTTGTAGATGATGGGGAGTTCTGATCACAAACAGGGCAACTCAAGGCCAACATTGTTTACCTGATACACTGCAGGAAAAGATGTCCTGGGGAGACCATACAGATGCTACGACAACGGATGAATGAACACTGTTAAAATCTAGATACATTGATGACATTTTCTTCCTTTGGACTCATGGTGAACAATCATTGAAACAACTGTATGATGATATCAACAAGTTCCATCCCACCATCAGACTCACCATGGACTATTCTCCAGAATCAGTTGCATTCTTGGACACACGCATCTCCATCAAGGACGGTCACCTCAGCACCTCACTGTACCGCAAACCGACAGACAACCTCACAATGCTCCACTTCTCCAGCTTCCACCCTAAACACGTTAAAGAAGCTACGGACAAACATTGCTCACATGAGGAGGATTGTGACAGACACCTCCAGATGTTGAAAGATGTCCTCATAAGAACAGGATATGGCGCTCGACTCATCGATCGACAGTTCCGATGTGCCCAGCGATAAATCGCACTGACCTCCTCAGAAGACAACCAAGGGACACGGTGGACAGAGTACCCTTTGTTGTCCAGTACTTCCCCGGAGCGGAGAAGCTACAACATCTTCTCCGGAGTCTTCAACATGCCATTGATGATGATGAACATCTCGCTAGGGCCATCCCCACCCCCCCACTTCTTGCTTTCAGACAACCGCGCAACGTGAAACAGACCACTGTTCGCAGCAAACTACCCAACCTTCAGGAGAACAGTGACCACAATACCACACAATCCTGCCACAGCAACCTCTGCAAGACATGCCGGATCATCGACATGGATGCCATCATCATCACACGTGAGAATACCATCCACCAGGTACATGGCACATACTCTTGCAACTCGGCCTGATGCTCTACAGGAAAGGGTGTCCCGAAGCATGGTACATTGGGGAGACCATGCAGACACTACGACAGCGGATGAATGAACATCGCTCGACAATCACCAGGCAAGAATGCTCTCTTCCTGTGGGCGAACACTTCAGCGGTCACGGGCATTCGGCCTCTGACCTTCGGGTAAACGTTCTCCAAGGGGGCCTTCACAACACACGACAGCGCAGAGTTGCTGAGCAGAGATTGATAGCCAAGTCCCGCACACATGAGGACGGTCTTAACAGGGAACTTGGCTTCATGACACACTATCTGTAATCCCCATGACTTGTCTGGACTTACAAAATCTCATAATTGTCCAGCCTGGAGACAATACACATCTCTTTAACCTGGGCTTAATCCTCTCTCCACTCACACTGTCTGTACCTTTACAACTTGATTAGCATTCTAATCAGTATTCTGTAAACTGTGTGTGCCTCTATTTCCCTGTTTGTGACCAGAACTCTTCACTCATGCGACGAAGGAACAGCTTTCCAAAAGCTAGTGGTGTTTACTACCAAATAAACCTGTTGAACTTTAACCTGGTGTTGTGAGAGTCCTTACTGCGTTCACTCCAGTCCAACACCGGCATCTCCACATCAGAACATTGAATACAGGAGTTGGGACGTCTTGTTGAAGTTGTATAAGACATTGGTAAGGCCACACTTGGAATTCTGTGTACAATTCTGGTCACCCTATTATAGAAAGGATATTATTAAACTAGAAAGAGTGCAGAAAAGATTTACTCGGATGCTACTGGGACTTGATGGATTGAGTTATAAGGAGAGGCTGGATAGACTGGGACTTTTTTCTCTGGACTGTAGGAGGCTGACGGGTGATCTTATAGAGGTCTATAAAATAATGAGGGGGCACAGACAAGGTAGATAGTCTTTTCCCATTTTGTCTAAATGTTTGTCTTTTAAAAATGATTTAGATAGAAACATGGATACGATGGGTACAGAGGGATATGAGCCAAATGTGGGAAATTGGGATTAGCTTAATCATCAAAATAAAAGGCAGCATGGAGAAGTTGGGCTGAAGGGCCTGTTTCCAAAGAGAGGTACAAAAACTACAGCACAATACAGACCCTTCGACCCACAAAGTTGTGCTGAACATGTCCCTACCTTAGAGATTAGTAGGCTTACCTATAACCCTCTATCTTACTAAGTTCCATGTACTTATCTAAAAGTTTAGAACATAGAACATAGAACAATACAGCACAGAACAGGCCCTTCGGCCTTCGATGTTGTGCCGACCAAAATAAAAGCAATGCCCCTCCAAACTAAACCATTCCCTTCTCTTCCATATACTTATCAATAACTCTTAAACGCCACAAACTTGGCGCATCTACAACGCTGCAGGCAGGGCATTCCACTCCCTAATCACTCTTTGGTAAAGAACCTACTCTGATATCGTCCTATAACTATACCCCTTAATTTAAAGTGTGTCCCCTCGTGCTAGCTTTCTCCATCTAGGAAAAAGGCTATCACTGTCCACCCTATTAAACCTTAATCATCTTATATGTTCATAGTCCCTCTTAGCCGTCTTTTAAGAAAAAACCTCATCTCACCTTCTTCATAGCCTGCCTCCATACCAGGCAACATCCTGGTAAACCTCTTGTACCCTCTCCAATGCCTCCCATCTTTTTTGTGGGGGTGTTGTGGGGTGGTTTTGTGTGTGTGTGGGTTTTTTTGGTTGTTTTTTTTTTGTGTTTTGGGTTTGTGTTTTGTTTTTTGGTTTGTTTTTTTTGTTTGGTGTTTTTTTTTTTTGTTGGGTTGTTGTGTTTGTTTTTTTTTTTGTTTTGTTTTTTTTTTTTTTTTTGGGGGGTGGGTGTGTGTGTTTTTGTTTTTTGGTTTTTGTTTTTTTTGTTTTTGTGGGTTTCTTAAAAGACCCTATCAAATCCGCCCCCACCACCACTGCCGGCAGCCCATTCCACACACCCAACACTCTCTGAGTGGAAAGCTTACCACTGACATCTCCTCTGTACCTTCTCTCCAGCACCTTAAACCCTGTGTCCTCTTGTAGAACATAGAACATAGAACATTACAGCGCAGAACAGGCCCTTTGGCCTTCGATGTTGCGCCAACCAATTAACAAAAAGCAATGACCCTCTAATCTAAACCATTCCCTTTTCATCCATAAACTTATCTACTGACCTCTTAAACGCCACCAAACTTAGAACATAGAACATAGAACACCTACAGCGCAGTACAGGCCCTTAGGCCTTCGATGTTGTGCCGGCCAGTGGACCCTCTAACCTAAACTATTCCAATATCATCCATATGCCTATCCACCGAACATTTGAATGCCCCCAAAGTAGGCGAGTCCACAACTGCTGCAGGCAGGGCATTCCACGCTCTCACCACCCTCTGTGTAAAGAACCTGCCTCTGACATCCGTCCTATAACTACCACCTCTTAATTTAAAGTTATGTCCCCTCGTGTTGGTCATCACCATCCGAGGAAAAAGGCTCTCACTATCCACCCTATCCAATCCCTTGATCATCTTATACGCCTCAATTAGGTCACCGCGTAACCTTCTTCTCTCTAATGAAAATAACCTCAGGTCCCTCAGCCTTTCCTCATAAGGCCTTCCCACCATACCAGGCAACATCCTGGTAAACCTTCTATGTACCCTCTCCAATGCCTCCGCATCAATACTTCTCAACATCTTATAAACCTCTATCAGGTCACCTCTCAACTTCCTCTCTCCAGGGAGGAAAGACCTAGCTCCCTCAACTTATCTTCATAAGGCATGCCTCCCAATCCAGGCAACATCCTTGTAAATCTCCTCTGCACCCTCTCAAAAGCCTCTACATCCTTCCCATAATGAGGCGACCAGAACTGCACACAGTATTCCAAATGGAGTCTGACAAGGGTCTTATAAAGTTGCAGCATTACCTCCCAACTCCTGAACTCAATCCCTCGATTAATGAAGGCCAGTACACCATATACCTTCTTGACCACATCCTCCACCTGCGGGGCAGATTTAAGAGTCCTATGGACCCGGACCCCGAGATCCTTCTGATCTTCTACACTGCCAAACGTCCGACCATTAATACTATATTCTGCCATCCTATTTGACCTGCAAAATGGACCACTTCACATTTACCTGCACTGAAGTCCATCTGCCACTTCTCGGCCCAGTCTTGTATCCTATCTATGTCTCGCAGCAACCTCTGACGTCCCTCCAGACCATCCACAACACCTCAAACCTTTGTGTCATTGGTGAACTTGCTAACCCATCCCTCCACTTCCTCATCCAGGACATTTATGAAAATGACAAACAGCAGGGGTCCCAGAACAGATCTCTGGGGCACTCCACTGGTTACCGACCTCCATGCAGAACAAGACCCATCCACAACCACTCTCCGCCTTCTGCCGGCAAGTCAGTTCTGGATCCACAAGCCATGCTGTAAACCTCTATGACTCCATGAATATAATTTTTCAAAATCCCACCATATAACAGGAGAGTGTGAGAGGGAGACACTGGGACAGACAGCACCGAGAGGAGAGTGTGAGAGGGAGACAGTGGGACAGAGAGGCAGCACCGAGAGGAGAGTGTGAGAGGGAGACACTGGGACAGAGAGACAGCACCGAGAGGAGAGTGTGAGAGGGAGACACTGGGACAGAGAGACAGCACCGAGAGGAGAGTGTGAGAGGGAGACACTGGGACAGAGAGACAGCACCGAGAGGAGAGTGTGAGAGGGAGACACTGGGACAGAGAGACAGCACCGAGAGGAGAGTGTGAGAGGGAGACACTGGGACAGAGAGACAGCACCGAGAGGAGAGTGTGAGAGGGAGACACTGGGACAGAGAGACAGCACCGAGAGGAGAGTGTGAGAGGGAGACACTGGGACAGAGAGACAGCACCGAGAGGAGAGTGTGAGAGGGAGACACTGGGACAGAGAGACAGCACCGAGAGGAGAGTGTGAGAGGGAGACACTGGGACAGAGAGACAGCACCGAGAGGAGAGAGTGAGAGGAGACACTGGGACAGAGAGACAGCACCGAGAGGAGAGTGTGAGAGGGAGACACTGGGACAGACAGACAGCACTGAGAGGAGAGTGTGAGAGGGAGACACTGGGACAGAGAGACAGCACCGAGAGGAGAGAGTGAGAGGGAGACACTGGGACAGAAGACAGCACCGAGAGGGGAGAGTGAGAGGGAGACACTGGGACAGAGATGGTGGTTCCTCTTTATCTACCTCTTGCTGTTACTTTCTCTAAGACACTAGTAAATTTTGTTGATATGGTTTCTGCTTCCCCAATCTGCTGGATCAGGTTGGGTGCCTGCTATTCTCTCATTATTAGTTGCAATGGTGTTCTCGTAGCTGAAGTTAGACTAATGGGTGAACTGAGGTGAGAATTACTAAGTGCAGAGGTCAGTGTAAATCTTGGGAATGAATTGGTAATAAAACAGGGAGTTTGAGCAGACACTGTGTGAATATTAATCAGTTCCTTCCTGCCTCCCAGTTGTAGATAGAATGATGAATTCTGTGTGGACTGGGATCGCCATCCTGCCCTGTCTCCTCATCCTCACTCTCATCGTTATCTTCATTGTGAAGTTTAACAGGTAAATGATCAACTATCTCAACATTTGATTGGTCAGTGGAGAACATAAAACCACACACTCCCGAGTTCACTATCCCAGTCACCGACCCCGATATACCCCCTGACCCCGATATACCCCCTGACCCCGATATACCCCCGACCCAGATATACCCCTGACCCCCTGACCCCGATATACCCCCTGACCCTGACATACCCTCTGACCCGATATAACCCCCGACCCCGATATACCCCGACCCTGATATATCCCGACCCCAATATACCCCGACCCGGACACCCCTACCCCCTGACACCGACATACCCCCAACCCCGATATACCCCCGACCCCCTGATCCCATACCCCCTGACCCTGACCCCTACCCCCCCCCCCTGACCCCGACATACCCCCCCCCCTGACCCCTGACCCCGACATACCCCTGACTCCAACATACCTCCTGACCCCGACATTACCCCCGATCCTGACACATCCCCGACCCCTGACTCTGACACACCCCCTGAACCCTGACCCTGACATACCTCCTGACCCCTGACTCTGACACACCCCCGACCCAAAATACCTCCTGACCCATGACCCTGACAAATCATCTGAGTCTCCCAATGGTGACACAATCCCCACCATGACCCCAACACGCCCCCTGACCCCTAATCCTGACACACACTCTGGCCCCAGACCATGACACAACTCCTGATCACTGACCCTGACATACCCCTGACCCTGATAGAACATAGAAACAAGAAACAGGAGTTGGCCATTTGCCCCCTTGAAGTTGCTCCACCATTCCATATGATCATGGCTGATCCTCGGCTTCAATGGCACACTTCAGCAGTCTCCCCTTACCCCCCCCCCAGCCCCCACCCAACCACCACCACCAATACCTTTAGAGTCTAGAAATTGATTTAATTCTTTCTTAAATATATTTAATGATTTGGTCTCTGATGCTTTCGGTGATAGAGAATTCTACAGGCACACCACCCCTCAGAATGAAAAACCTGGAGAGAGAGAGAGAGTGAGGCGGGGTGGGGGGAGACAGAGAGAGAGAGAGAGAAGCGAGGAGAGGGAGGGAGAGAGACGAGAGAGAGAGAGAGAGCAGGGGGGGTGGGGGGGGGAGACAGGAGAGAGAGAGAGAGAGAGAGCGAGGCGGGGTGGGGGGGACAGAGAGAGAGAGAGAGAGAGCGAGGGCGGGGGTGGGGGGGGGGGAGACAGAGAGAGAGAGCGAGGCGGGGTGGGGGGGGAGACAGAGAGAGAGAGAGAGAGAGAGAGCGGGGTGGGGGGGGGAGACAGAGAGAGAGAGAGAGAGAGAGCGAGGCGGGGTAGGGGGGGACACAGAGAGAGAGAGAGCGAGGCGGGGTGGGGGGGGGACAGAGAGAGAGAGAGAGAGAGCGAGGCGGGGTGGGGGGGGGAGACAGAGAGAGAGAGAGAGAGAGAGAGAGCGAGGCGGGGTGGGGGGGGAGAGAGACGAGGGGGGTGGGGGGGGGAGACAGAGAGAGAGAGAGAGAGGCGGGGTGGGGGGGGGAGGAGAGAGAGAGAGAGAGAGCGGGGGGGGGGGGGAGACGAGGCGGGGTGGGGGGGGGACAGAGAGAGAGAGAGAGAGAGCGAGGCGGGGTGGGGGGGGTGGGGAGACAGAGAGAGAGAGAGAGACGAGAGAGAGAGAGAGAGCGGGGTGGGTGGGGGGGGGGACAGAGAGAGAGAGGAGAGAGAGAGAGGCGGGGTGGGGGGGGGAGACAGAGAGAGAGAGAGAGAGAGAGAGAGAGAGAGAGAGAGAGAGAGAGAGCGAGGGGGGCGCAGAGAGAGGGTAGAGAAAAGGGGGGAGAGAAGTGAGATGAGGGGAAAGGAGGAAGGGAAGAGAGAAACCATGGGAGGGAGAGAAAGAGGGGGAAAGAAGAGACAGCAGGGGGAGGGAAAGAGTGGGGGGTTAAGGGAGGGGGGAAGGGAGCGAGAGGGAGGGAGAAAGTGGGGGAGCGCGGTGGGGTCGGGGTGGAGGGTAGTGAGAACCTGGATGAGTATGAAGCTGTTGCTGAGTATGGGAAGGGCGGTGAGGAGGCTGGATGTCACCGTTCATTCTACAATTGTTGTGTTTTCAGGGTGAAAAGCCACTTTCTGCCAAAAATCCCCGTGCCCAGGATTAAAGACTTTGATGTCAAGGTAATCAGCAAAGTCATAGGTCAGGGGGCATCAAGTTGCCTGTTTCAGCTGCAAGGTTAGGGGTCAGAGAACCAACGCTCCCTCCCGGGGTCAGGGAACCAACGCTCCCTCCTGGGGTCAGGGAACCAACGCTCCCTCCTGGGGTCAGGGAACCAACGCTCCCTCCTGGGGTCAGAGAACCAACGCTCCCTCCTAGGGTCAGAGAGCCAACGCTCCCTCCTAGGGTCAGAGAACCAACGCCCCTCCCGGGGTCAGGGAACCAACGCTCCCTCCTGGGGTCAGGGAACACGCTCCCTCCTGGGGTCAGGGAACCAACGCTCCCTCCTGGGGTCAGGGAACCAACGCTCCCTCCTAGGGTCAGAGAGCCAACGATCCCTCCTAGGGTCAGGGAACCAACGCTCCCTCCTGGGGTCAGGGAACCAACGCTCCCTCCCGGGGTCAGAGAACCAACGCTCCCTCCTGGGGTCAGGGAACCAACGCTCCCTCCTGGGGTCAGGGAACCAACGCTCCCTCCTGGGGTCAGGGAACCAACGCTCCCTCCTGGGGTCAGAGAACCAACGCTCCCTCCTGGGGTCAGAGAGCCAACGCTCCCTCCTGGGGTCAGAGAACCAACGCTCCCTCCTGGGGTCAGAGAACCAATGCTCCCTCCTGGTGTCCAGAGAGCCAATGCTCCCTCCTAGGGGTCAGAGAGCGCAATGCTCCCTCCTAGGGTCAGAGAGCCAATGCTCCCTCCTAGGGTCAGAGAACCAATGCTCCCTCCTAGGGTCAGGGAACCAACGCTCCCTCCTAGGGTCAGGGAACCAACGCTCCCTCCTGGGGTCAGAGAGCCAACGCTCCCTCCTGGGGTCAGAGAACCAACACTCCCTCCTGGGGTCAGAGAACCAATGCTCCCTCGTAGGGTCAGAGAACCAACGCTCCCTCCCGGGGTCAGGGACATTGCCTGTGATAGGGTCAGGGAACCAACGCTCCCTCCCGGGGTCAGAGAACCAACGCTCCCTCCTAGGGTCAGAGAGCCAACGCTCCCTCCTAGGGTCAGAGAGCCAACGCTCCCTCCTAGGATCCAAGAGCCAATGCTCCCTCCTAGGGTCAGAGAGCCAACGCTCCCTCCTAGGGTCAGGGAACCAACGCTCCCTCCTAGGGTCAGAGAGCCAACGCTCCCTCCTAGGGTCAGAGAGCCAACGCTCCATCCTAGGGTCAGGGAACCAAAGCTCCCTCCTAGGGTCAGGGAGGGAATAACGCTCCCTCCTAGGGTCAGGAACCAAATGCTCCCTCCTAGGGTCAGCGGAACCAACGCTCCCTCCTAGGGTCAGGGATACCAACGCTCCCTCCGGGGTCAGAGAAACCAACGCTCCCTACTGGGGTCATGGAAAACCAACGCTCCCTCCTAGGGTCAGAGAAACCAACGCTCCCTCCTAGGGTCAGGGAACAACGCCTGCTCCTGGGGTCAGGGAACCAAAGCTCCCCCCCTCCTAGGGTCAGGAACCAACGATCTCTCTAGTTCGTCAGGAAACCAAAGCTCCCTCCTGGGTCAGAGAGCCAACACTCCCTGCCTGGAACTTAAACGGTTTCTTTTTTGTTTATTCAGAGAACCAACACTCCCTCCTGGGCGGCAGAGAACCACTGCTCCCTCGTATAGGGTCAGAGAACCAACGCTCCCTCCCGGGGTCAGGGACATGCCTGTGATAGGGTGAGAGAACCAACGCTCCCTCCCGGGTCAGAGGAGCCAACGCTCCCTCTAGGGTCAGAGAGCAACGCTCCCTCCTAGCGGTCAGAGAGCCACGCTCCATTCCTAGGAATCCAAGGAGCCAATGCTCCCTCATAGGGTCAGAGAGCCAACGCTCCCTCCTGTGGTCAGCAACAGGAAACCACGCTCCCTCCTAGGGGTCAGGAGACCAACGCTCCCTCCTAGGTAAGGGAACCAATGCTTCCCTCTGGGGTCAGAGAGCCACGCTCCTCCTAGGGTCAGGGAAACCAAAGCTCCCTCTAGGGTCAGAGAGCAATGCTCACTCCTAGTGTCAGAGAGCCAACGCTCAATCTAGGGTCAGGGAAACCAAGCTCCCTCCTAGGGTCAGGGGAACCAATGCTCCCTTACTAGGGTCAGTGAACCAACGCTCACTCATAGGGGTCAGAGAACCAACGCTCCCTCCCGGGGTCAGGGAACCAACGCTCCCTCCTGGGGTCAGGGAACCAACGCTCCCTCCTGGGGTCAGGGAACCAACGCTCCCTCCTGGGGTCAGAGAACCAACGCTCCCTCCTAGGGTCAGAGAGCGAACGCTCCTTCCTGGGGTCAGAGAACCAACGCTCCCTCCCGGGGTCAGGGAACCAACGCTCCCTCCTGGGGTCAGGGAACCAACGCTCCCTCCTGGGGTCAGGGAACCAACGCTCCCTCCTGGGGTCAGGGAACCAACGCTCCCTCCTAGGGTCAGAGAGCCAACGATCCCTCCTAGGGTCAGGGAACCAACGCTCCTCCTGGGGTCAGGGAACCAACGCTGTTCTGGGGTCAGAGAACCAACGCTCCCTCCTAGGGTCAGGGAACCAACGCTCCTCCTTGGGGTCAGAGAGACCAATGCTCCCTCCTGGGGTCAGGGAACCAAGCTCCCTCCTGGGGTCAGAGAACCACGTCCCTCCTGGGGCAGAGAGCCAACGCTCCCTCCTGGGGGTCAGAGAACCAACGCTCCCTCCTGGGGTCAGGGAGCCAATGCTCCCTCCTGGGGTCAGAGAGCCAAGGCGCTTCATTCTAGGGTCAGAGAGCCCAATGCTCCCTCCTAGGGTCAGAGAACCAATGCTCCCTCCTAGGGTCAGGGAACCAATCGCTCCCTCCTGGGGTCAGAGAACCCAACATCCCTCCTGGGGTCAGAGAACCAACGCTCCCTCCTGGGGTCAGAGAACCAACGCTCCCTCCTAGGGTCAGGGAACCAACGCTCCCTCCTGGGGTCAGAGAGCCAACAGTCCCTCCTGGGGTCAGAGAACCAACACTCCCTCCTGGGGTCAGAGAACCAATGCTCCCTCGTAGGGTCAGAGAACCAACGCTCCCTCCTGGGGTCAGGGACATTGCCTGTGATAGGGTCAGAGAACCAACGCTCCCTCCTGGGGTCAGAGAACCAACGCTCCCTCCTAGGGTCAGAGAACCAACGCTCCCTCCTAGGGTCAGAGAACCAACGCTCCCTCCTAGGGTCAGGGAACCAACGCTCCCTCCTGGGGTCAGAGAGCCAACGCTCCCTCCTAGGATCCAAGAGCCAATGCTCCCTCCTAGGGTCAGAGAGCCACGCTCCCTCCTAGGGTCAGGGAACCAAAGCTCCCTCCTAGGGTCAGAGAGCCAACGCTCCCCCTAGGGTCAGAGAGCCAACGCTCCATCCTAGGGTCAGGGAACCAAAGCTCCCTCCTAGGGTCAGGGAACTAACGCTCCCTCCTAGGGTCAGGGAGCCAACGCTCCCTCCTAGGGTCAGGGAACCAACGCTCCCTCCTAGGGTCAGGGAACCAACGCTCCCTCCCGGGGTCAGAGAACCAACGCTCCCTCCTGGGGTCAGGGAACCAACGCTCCCTCCTGGGGTCAGAGAACCAACGCTCCCTCCTAGGGTCAGGGAACCAACGCTCCCTCCTGGGGTCAGGGAACCAACGCTCCCTCCTAGGGTCAGGGAACCAACGCTCCCTCCTAGGGTCAGGGAACCAACGCTCCCTCCCGGGGTCAGGGAACCAACGCTCCCTCCTGGGGTCAGAGAGCCAACACTCCCTCCTGGGGTCAGAGAACCAACACTCCCTCCTGGGGTCAGAGAACCAATGCTCCCTCGTAGGGTCAGAGAACCAACGCTCCCTCCCGGGGTCAGGGACATTGCCTGTGATAGGGTCAGGGAACCAACGCTCCCTCCCGGGGTCAGAGAGCCAACGCTCCCTCCTAGGGTCAGAGAGCCAACGCTCCCTCCTAGGGTCAGAGAGCCAACGCTCCCTCCTAGGATCCAAGAGCCAATGCTCCCTCCTAGGGTCAGAGAGCCAACGCTCCCTCCTAGGGTCAGGGAACCAAAGCTCCCTCCTAGGGTCAGAGAGCCAACGCTCCCTCCTGGGGTCAGGGAACCAACGCTCCCTCCTAGGGTCAGAGAACCAACGCTCCCTCCTAGGGTCAGGGAACCAATGCTCCCTCCTGGGGTCAGAGAGCCAACGCTCCCTCCTAGGGTCAGGGAACCAAAGCTCCCTCCTAGGGTCAGAGAGCCAACGCTCCCTCCAGGGTCAGAGAGCCAACGCTCCATCCTAGGGTCAGGGAACCAAAGCTCCCTCCTAGGGTCAGGGAACCAATGCTCCCTCCTAGGGTCAGGGAACCAACGCTCCCTCCTAGGGTCAGGGAACCAACGCTCCCTCCCGGGGTCAGAGAACCAACGCTCCCTCCTAGGGTCAGGGAACCAACGCTCCCTCCTGGGGTCAGAGAGCCAACGCTCCCTCCTGGGGTCAGAGAACCAACGCTCCCTCCTGGGGTCAGGGAACCAACGCTCCCTCCTAGGTCAGGAACCAAGTCCCTCTAGGGTCAGGGAACCAACGCTCCCTCCCGGGGTCAGAGAACCAACGCTCCCTCCTGGGGTCAGGGAACCAACGCTCCCTCCTAGGGTCAGGGAACCAACGCTCCCTCCGGGGTCAGAGAACCAACGCTCCCTCCCGGGGTCAGGGAACCAACGCTCCCTCCCGGGGTCAGAGAACCAACGCTCCCTCCTGGGGGTCAGGGAACCAACGCTCCCTCCTGGGGTCAGAGAACCAACGCTCCCTCCTGGGGTCAGGGAACCAACGCTCCCTCCTGGGGTCAGAGAACCAACGCTCCCTCCTAGGGTCAGAGAGCGAACGCTCCCTCCTGGGGTCAGAGAACCAACGCTCCCTCCCGGGGTCAGGGAACCAACGCTCCCTCCTGGGGTCAGGGAACCAACGCTCCCTCCTGGGGTCAGAGAACCAACGCTCCCTCCTGGGGTCAGGGAACCAACGCTCCCTCCTGGGGTCAGGGAACCAACGCTCCCTCCTAGGGTCAGGGAACAACGCTCCCCGGGGTCAGGGAACCAACGCTCCCTCCTGGGGTCAGGGAACCAACGCTCCCTCCTGGGGTCAGGGAACCAACGCTCCCTCCCGGGGTCAGGGAACCAACGCTCCCTCCCGGGGTCAGGGAACCAACGCTCCCTCCTGGGGTCAGGGACATTGCCTGTGATAGGGTCAGAGTCAGACTGCATTGCTGAATGGCCACATTTGGAAGTGGGTCCGGGACTGCATCTCACATTTGGACCACGGATTATACCCAGAGCTGGGTCTCATGTCCGGGGTCACGGACACCCGGAGTCAGATCTTATGCACAGGGCTGTGTCTTGAGCATGAGCCTATTAATAACCACACCCAGTTAATAAATCTGGAATTTAAAGTTATCTCATGCAACCTTTGAGAGTTTTCAGTGTTTAGGAAGGTCAGACAGAAAGGAAAAGCTAATGGAGTTGAATTGTTGATCAAAGATTATATTGATATGATATTGAGAGAAGATAAAAACATCAAAACAAGGAGCAGGAGTCGGCCATCTGTCCCCTCGATCCTGCTCCCCCATTCAATAAGATCATGGATGATCTTTTTGTCGACTCAGTTCCACTAACCCGCCCGCTCACCATAATCCTTAATTCCTTCCTTTAAATTAAGGGGTGATAGTTATAGGACGGATGTCAGAGGTAGGTTCTTTACCCAGAGGATGGTTAGGGTATGGAATGCCCTGCCTGCAGCAGTTGTAGATGCGCCAAGTTTGGTGGCATTTAAGAGGTTAGTAGATAAGTTTATGGACAGAAAAGGGAATGGTTTAGGTTAGAGGGTCATTGCTTTTTCCTAATTGGTCGGCGCAACATCGAAGGCCGAAGGGCCTGTTCTGCGCTGTAATGTTCTATGTTCTACGTCACTGTTCAAAAATGTATCTATCCTTACCTTAAAAACATTCAATGAGGAAGCCTCAACTGCTTCACGGGCAGGGAATTCCACAGATTCACAACCCTTTGTGTGAAGAAGTTCCTCCTCAACTCAGTCCTAAATCTGCTTCCCCTTATTTTGAGGCTATGCCCCCTAGTTCTAGTTTCACCTACCAGTGGAAACAACTTCCCTGCTTCTATCTTATCGATTCCCTTCATAATCTTATACGTTTCTATAAGATCTCCCCTCATTCTTCTGAATTCCAATGAGTATAGCCTCAGTCTACTCAGTCTCTCCTCATAACCCAACTCTCTCAACTCTGGAATCAACCTAGTGAATCTCCTCTGCATCCCCTCCAGTGCCAGTATATCCTTTCTCAAGTAAGGAGACTAAATCTGAACACAGTAACTCCAGGTGTGGCCTCACCAGCACCTTATACAGCTGCAACATAACCTCGCTATGTGCTAAGGGAGTGCTGAGGGAGTGCCGCACTGTCAGAGGGTCAGTGCTGAGGGAGTGCCGCACTGTCAGAGGGTCAGTGCTGAGGGAGTGCCGCACTGTCAGAGGGTCAGTGCTGAGGGATGCCGCACTGTCAGAGGGTCAGTGCTGAGGGAGCTTCGGCACTGTCAGAGGGTCAGTGCTGAGGGAGTGCCGCACTGTCAGAGGGTCAGTGCTGAGGGAGTGCCGCACTGTCAGAGGGTCAGTGCTGAGGGAGTGCCGCACTGTCAGAGGGTCAGTGCTGAGGGAGTGCCGCACTGTCAGAGGGTCAGTGCTGAGGGAGTGCCGCACTGTCAGAGGGTCAGTGCTGAGGGAGTGCTGCACTGTCAGAGGGTCAGTGCTGAGGGAGTGCCGCACTGTCAGAGGGTCAGTGCTGAGGGAGTGCCGCACTGTCAGAGGGTCAGTGCTGAGGGAGTGCCGCACTGTCAGAGGGTCAGTGCTGAGGGAGTGCCGCACTGTCAGAGGGTCAGTGCTGAGGGAGTGCCGCACTGTCAGAGGGTCAGTGCTGAGGGAGTGCCGCACTGTCAGAGGGTCAGTGCTGAGGGAGTGCCGCACCGTTATTAGATTTTTGTGGTTTTTTTGAGTTGATTTGACTCGCTGTCTTTTTCAGACTGGATGGTCTGCTGATTTTTTGGGAGGAATCTCTTTTCCACCATTCATCTTTCTGGAGGACATTGAGGAAGAGCTTGTGGACGCAGTGGAGGATATCATGACAATGGCAGAATTGCAGGGAGGTGTAAGTGATGCGATTCTGGGCAGGATGGTGGAGCCCATGGATACAGATTGGGGTTCGAAACCTGGGAGCTGTGACCCCCTTAGCCTCTGTCCAGAGAGTAGCCTGAACACAGTGCTGCTCAGAAATCCTATGGAAATGTCTGGAACATACCTGCAGGAAGAGGACATTGTGTTGAGCAAGGTGGATAGCCAGAGCTTTTCCTCATCTTCCTCCAGGCCAATGGGAATGAGTTCCCATTCATCTCCCATCCTAAGAGCCAAGAGCACACAGGCAGTTCCCCATTGGCCAGCTCATGCTGATTGCTTTGGCCAAGAACTGGCTGGACAAGCCCACAAACAGAGCTCCAGGACTGAGCAGAGACAGCAGGCAGTGTCCACTTGCTCACTGGATATTGAGCTCATGCAGTATGTCTTGGTGCCAGCTGGGGGCTGTGGGTTAACATTGGCATTGAGGCCAGAGGAACAGGAAACCAAGACTAGTACGACTGAGGACCCCCTGCCACCTTGTGGACTAGACTATATGAAAATCTGGAAGATTGGGAGTGACCGTGCCCTGTATACACTGCCATCTGAGCAGACCAGACTGGTGGGAGAAGCCAGTACTGGTGACAGACAATGAACACAGTCTGCCACAGGCCAAAGGTTCACCGAGACACTGGCCAGACTGGAATGTCCGATAGCCCCGGAAGCTCCCAGAATCGCAGTAACATGTCCTGGCCTGATTCTGTTATTGTCCTATGTAAATAAATCCTACCTATTTAAACCATTGACCTGTCTGAACATCCCATTCTATCAATTCATTTTACAGTTGGAATGGCCCAAGGTCCATGCTGAGTCCATGCTGCACTGAGATATGCTAGCATTTCTTGAGGAGATGTTAGCTATCCCGTATGGATATCAGAGGCGTTTCTAGAGGGGGAGAAGGGGAAGTGACCACTGCCCCTGAGCACATTCTTCAAAAGTAGTGCCTTTCCAACAGGGTATTCCTCACTGGCCCCTCAGATCTCTTCCCGAGACCTGAAGTGCTTGATCTGTGTACTGCAATTGTGGAATGCGATAAGGATGTGAGGATTTCAGACAGCGAGGAAGGCATGCAATCTCCTGAGAGGACATGCAATCATGAGGTAATTGCAGAGGCCGCAAAGGACATAAATATGTAGCCACCGCGATGAACGGGGAGTTTAGACTAGGATCCTTCGCCAATGACACCACCAGCCGAGATTGGCTGAGTAAATAAATTTGGTGATTATCCTCACCTGTCTATATTGTATCACATTTTTCTGATCTTACCAATAACTAGTGCAGTCGTGGAACGATCCTTTAGCAGCTCAAACACATAAAGTCCTACCTTCATTCTACAATGGGCAAGGATAAATTGTCTGGGTTAGCGTTGATCTTTATTGAAAGACAGTTGGTTATTGAGGTTATAATAAAGTAATAGACAACTTTGCTCGAATGAAGCCTAGATGAAAGAGGCTGTTATAGTATGCATGTTTAAAATGTAAAATAATTAAATAACATGCGTTTTTATTATGTTTTGATTTTAAATACAAAATAAAAATGTATAATGAATTTAAAATTATTTGGTACGTGTCATGATGCCTTTTCAATGTGCTCGCTGCCCTAACTTTAGAACCAAGCTCCTGATGGAGATGGGAATGAAAGCTGTGGGGTGGACACAGAGATGAACAGGTTTGGTGAGTGGGTAATTAGATAGCAGATGGCATATATCGCAGGGAAAAATGAAGTGATTTACTTTGATCATACCTTAAAAATTAGAATATTATTTAAAGGACAGACAGAAAGGAAAAGGTGGTGGAGTTGTATTGTTGATTAAAGAAAATGTTGATACGATATTGAGAAATGATATTAGTATAGACAGATGGCATCTGTATGGATCGAGTTAAGAAACAACAAGGAGCAAAAACATTGCTGGGGGTAGTATACAGACTACCAAACTGTAGTGGAAATTTTGGGAAAAGTAACAGACAGGAAATCAGAGATGCATGTGTTAAAGGAACATCTGTGATTTTGGGTGACTTTAATCTGCAGATAGATTGGGAGAGTCAAATTAGGCACAGTACAACAGAGAAGGAATTTCTGGAGTGTAAACGGGGTGGATTTCTGGAGCAATACGTTGAGGAACCAACAAAGGAGCTGGTCATCTTGGACTGGGTGGATTAGTTGGCAATCTAGTCGTGATAGAACCCTTGGGGGAACAAGTGACCATAATATGATAGAATTCCTTATCAAGGTGGAGAGTGATGTTGTTGATTGTGAGAGCAGGGTCCTGAATCTCAGTAAAGGGAGCTATGATCCCTGAAAGTAGGCAGTCAAGTCGATAAGGTTGTTAAGAAGGCATACGGAGTCTTAGCTTTTATTGGTAGGGGGATTGAATTTCGGAGCCGCAACGTCATGTTGCAACTGTACAAAACTCTAGTGCGGCCGCACTTGGAGTATTGTGTGCAGTTCTGGTCCCCGCATTATAAGAAAGATGTGGAGGCATTGGAGAGGGTACAGAGGAGGTTTACCAGGATGTTGCCTGGTATGGAGGGTGTTAGCAATGAGGAGAGATTGGGTCAACGGGGGTTGTTCTCCCTGGAAAAACAGAGAAGTGTACAAAATAATAAAGGGTATAAATTAAGGTAAACAGTGGGAAGTTTTTTCTAAGGTCGGAGATGACAAACACGAGGGGTCACAGGCTCAAGGTGAGAGAGTGAAGTTTAGCTCAGATATCAGAGGGATTTTTTTTACACGGAGGGTGGTGGGGGCCTGGAATGCACTGCCGAGCAGGGTGGTGAAAACAGACACACTGGGATCATTTAAGAATTACCTGGATAGTCACATGATCAGCCTGGGAATGGAGGGAATCAAACAAATGGTCAAGTTGGACCAATGATCAACATAGGCTTGGAGGGCTGAAGGCCCTGTTTCCTGTTCTGTACTATTCTTTGTACTGACCCCAATCTCATCCCCGACTAACCCCAATCTCACCCCTGCTGACCCCAATCTCACCCCTACTGACCCCAATCTCACCCCTACTGACCCCAATTTTGCACCCATACTGACCCCAATCACCCCTACTGACCCCAACTTCACCCTACCCCCCAACCCATTTGACCCACCACCCCTACTGACCCCCCACCCCTACTGACCCCAATCCCACCCTACTGACCCCAACCACCCCTACTGACCCCAATCCACCCCTACTGACCCAATCCCACCCCTACTGACCCCAACTTCACCCCTACTGACCCAATCCCACCCTACTGACCCCAATCCTACCCTCCTCTGACCCCAATCCCACTCCTACTGACCCCAATCCCACCCCTGACTACCCCAATCCTACCCTACTGACCCCAACTCACCCCTACTGACCCCAAACTCACCCTGACTAACTCCAACCTCACCCTACTGACCCCCAACTCACCCCTGACTAACCCCTACTGACCCCAATCCCACCACTACTGACGCCAACCTCACCCTAACTAACCTCAACCTCACCCTACTGACCCAACCTCACCCTAACTAACCCCAACCTCACCCCTACTCACCCAACTTCACCCTACTGACCCCAACCTCACCTTAACAGACCCCAATCTCACCCTAACTGACCCCAACCTCACCCTAACTGACCGCCAATCTCACCCCCCTGACCCTAACCCCAACCTCATCCCTCACCACTAAACCCGACATCACCCCTCTACTGACCCAACCTCACCCTAATGACCCCCAAACTTACTTACCCCTACTGACCCCAACCTCACCCCCGACTAACCCCAACCTACCCTAACTGACCCCAATCTTATCCCTATTACCCCAATCCCACCCCTACTGACCCAAACCTCACCCTACTGACCCCACCTCACCCCTACTGACCCCACCTCTCACCCCTACGACCCCAATCTCCACCTCTACTGACCCCAATCCCACCCCTACTGACCCCCTCACCTACACCCCTACTGACCCCAATCTGACCCATACTGACCCCAACCTCACCCCTCTGACCCAACTCTACCCCTCACTACTGATCCCAATCCCACCCTACTGAAGACCCACACCCCTACTGACCCCACTCACCACCCCTCCTGACTTCCCACCTCTACTGACCCCAATCCCACCCCTACTGACCCCCATCTCACCCCTACTGACCCCAACCTCACCCCTACTGACCCCAATCTCACCCCTACTGACCCCAACCTCACCTCTAGTTGATTCTAGAGTTAGAATCAATAGTTAGTTGATCAATAGTTGATTCAACTATTGAATCTAGTTGATTCAATAGAAGCGGCTGAGGGACTTCACTGGTGCATTCTGGAAGAAGTCAGACCAGCCACATCTACAAGAAATGGGAAGCAGAAAATCTGGTGTCAAGGAGCAGTGAGTCCTAAACACTAGGTTAGTGTTTATCTCCTTCCATAGAACATAGAACAAAGAACAAAGAACAAAACAGCACGGGAAACAGGTCCTTCGGCCCAACGAGCCCGCGCTGCCACCCCAATGTTCCCATCTCTACCCGCGATCCCTGTCCATGTTTATAGATCTATGGATTAAAAACCAAATTTGAGACAATTTAGGGAGAATTTGTTTTGCCAATTAGCCTAAGAGCACATCTTTGGGATGTGGAGGAAACCGGAGCACCCGGAGAAAACCCACGCAAGCACGGGGAGAATGCGCAAACTCCCACAGACACAGGCCCAAATCCATGTATCTGCACAGCACAGCGATAGTCACTGAGCTGTCGTGTTGCCCATCAAATGGTCCAGGTCAAGCGTACACTAACGACGTGAAGCACTAGGATACTCTCAAAAAATCCAAGAGCAGCCCTCTCACGACCCATCGCGTGTATGCCCCTCGTTAGACAACAAGGTGGACCAAAGCACCTGTAGGATAAAAACAAGTACATCAATATCATCATCTATTTACACACTTCCCAGGGACTCCCAAGGCTCATGATCCCTATTTTAAATCAGTTTTCTATACCCCTCCATTCCCATTCTGTTCATGTGCCCATCTAAGTATTTCTTAAATAACTCCAGAGTACCTGCCTCCACCACTTTACTTGGCAGCGCATTCCATACCCCCACCACCCTCTGTGTGAAAAAACTCCCTCTAGCATCCAAATTATACCTTAATTGCAGGCCAGTGAGCCTTACAACAGTAGTAGGGAAATTATTGGAGAGGATTCTTCGAGACAGAATTTATTCCCATTTGGAAATAAGTGGACATATTAGTGAGAGATAACATGGTTTTGCAAAGGGGAGGTCGTGTCTCATGAACTTGATCAAATTTTCAGGGAAGTAACGAAGATGATTGATGAGGGTAGGGCAGTGGATGTTGTCTACATGGATTTCAGTAAGGCCTTTGACAAGGTCCCTCATGGCAGACTGGGGCAGAAGGTGAAGTCAAAGAACAAAGAACAAAGAACAAAACAGCACGGGGAAACAGGCCCTTCGGCCCAACGAGCCCGCGCCGCCACCCCGATGTTCCCATCTCTACCCGCGATCCCTGTCCATGTTTATAGATCTATGGATTAAAAACCAAATTTGAGACAATTTAGGGAGAATTTGTTTTGTTAATTAGCCTAACAGCACATCTTTGGGATGTGGGAGGAAACCGGAGCTCCCGGAGAAAAAGTCGCAGGGAATCAGAGGTGAGCTGGCAAGGTGGATACAAAACTGGCTCAGTCAAAGAAGACAGAGGGTAGCAGTGGAAGAGTGTGTTTCTGAATGGAGAGCTGTGACAAGTGGTGTTCCTCAGGGATTAGTGCTGG
Organism: Sphyrna mokarran; assembly: GCA_024679065.1. Classification (NCBI taxonomy): domain Eukaryota; kingdom Metazoa; phylum Chordata; class Chondrichthyes; order Carcharhiniformes; family Carcharhinidae; genus Sphyrna; species Sphyrna mokarran. The sequence goes on from JAGIQG010000006.1 coordinate 2,170,506, forward strand.
GACCTTTGCTGTTTGTAATATATATAAATGATTTGGAGAAAAATGTAATTGGTTTGATTAGCAAGTTTGCGAACGACACAAAGGTTGGTGGATTTGTGGATAGTGATGAGGATCATTAGAGGATACAGCAGGATAGAGATCAGTTGGAATCTTGGATGGAGAGATGGCAGATGGAATTTAATCCGGACAAATGGAAAGTAATGCATTTTGGGAGGTCTAATACGGATAGGAAATACACACGAAATGGCAGAACCCTTAATGGTATTAATAGGCAGAGGGATCTGGGTGTACAGGAAGGTCACTGAAAGTGGCAATGCAGGTGCAGAAGGTAATGAAGAAGGCATACGGCACGCTTACCTTCATCGGCTGGGGCACTGAGTTTAAAAATTGGCAAGTCATGTTGCAGCTTTATAGAACTTTAGTGAGGCTGCACTTGGAATATAATGTTCAATTCTGGTCTCCACACTACCGGAAGGATGTGGAGGCTTTGGAGAGGGAACAGAAAAGATTTACCAGGATGTTGCCTGATATGGAGGGCATTAGCTATGAGGAGAGGTTGGAGAAACTTGGTTTGTTCTCACTGGAGTGACGGAGGTCGAGGGGAGACCTGATAGAATTCCACAAGAATTAAATCTCATGAGTACATGGGGTTTAATAGGATTGAGAGTTAAAGACAGCCCTGGTAGGTATGGATATGATCAGCGCAACTTGTGAGCCGAAGGGCCTGTTTGTGCTGTAGTGTTCTATATTCTATGTAAGATTAGTGGATAGTCAGAAGCTTTTTCCCAGGGTGGAAGAGTCAATTACTAGGGGGCACAGGTTTAAAGGAGATGCAGAAGGCAGATATTTTACACAGAGAGGAGTGGGTGCCTGGAACTCATTACCAGGAGAGGTAGTGGAAGTGGATATGGTAGTGACTTTTAAGGGGCATCTGGACAAATACATGAATAGGATGGAAATAGAGGGATATTCCTAAGACGGTAGGATGGCTGAGGAACAGTGGGGGATTTTTAAAGAGATCTTTTATGGTACTCAGAAAAAATATATTCTGATGGTGAAGTAGGACTGTAGGAGAAGGAAAATCAGCCGCAGTTCTCCAAGGAAATTAAGGAGAGTATTAAATCAAAAGCTGAGGCGTTCAGAAAGGCTAAAAATAGTGGGCAATCGGAGGATCAGGAAAGTTTCAAACAACAGCAAAGAGTGACTGAAAAGGTGATTAAAAAAGGAAAGATGGAGTATGAGGCTAAACTAGCTCGAAATATCAAAAAGGACAGTAAGAGTTTTTATAAATATACAAAGAATAGGAGAATGGCCAGAATTAATGTAGGACCCTTGGAGGATGAGAGGGGTGGTTTAATAGTGGATGACAGGGATATGGCGGAGACCTTGCATAAGTTTTTTGTGTCGGTCTTTACGGAGGAGGACATAAATAACTTGCCTGAAATTAAGGATAGAAGGGTGGTAGGAGATGAGGTCCTTGATGAGATTATAGTCAGTAGAGAGGTGGTGCTTGATCAGCTAACGGGGCTGAGGGCAGATAAGTCCACGGGACCAGTTGGAATGCATCCCAGGGTCTTCAAGGAAATGGTAGAGGTGATAGCAGATGCCCTGATAATTATCTTTCAAAATTCGCTGGACTCCGGGAAAGTGCTGGAAGATTGGAAAATGGCCAATGTTACGCCGCTGTTTAAAAAAAGGTAGCAGACAGAAGGCAGGGAATTATAGGCCGGTTAGTTTAACCTCTGTAGTCGGAAAAATGATGAATCTGTCGTCAAAGCAGAAATAACAAGGCACCTGGATATGAACAGTTTGATCAAGCAGACACAGCACCGATTCATTAAGGGGAAGTCGTGCTTGACGAATTTATTGGAGTTCTATGAGGAAGTGACTAGTGCAGTAGATAGATGGGAACTGGTGGATGTGGTGTTTTTGGATTTCAAAAGGCGTTTGATAAGGTACCTCACAAAAGATTGCTGCAGGAGGTTAGGTTACAAGGAGTCAGGGATAGGGTGTTAGACTGGATAGAGGATTGGTTGTCTAATAGGAAGCAGAGGGTAGGTATTAATGGGTGCTATTCTGATTGGCAGCTGGTAACTAGTGGAGTGTCCCAGGGATCAGTGCTGGGGCCTCAACTATTTACCATTTATGTAGATGATCTGGAGGAAGGGGCTGAGTGCAGGGTGATGAAATTTGCTGATGACACGAAGATGAGTGGAAAAGCATATTGCGTGGAGGGTGTAGAAAGCCTGCAGAGAGATCTGGATAGGTTGAGTGAGCGGGCGAGGATCTGGCAGATGGAGTATAATGTTAGCAAGTGTGAGGTTATCCACTTTGGTAGGAATAATGGTAGGAAGGATTGCTATTTAAATGGTGAAAAGCTGCAGCATGCGACGGTGCAGAGGGACCTGGGGGTCCGTGTGCACGAATCGCAAAAACCCAGTCTGCAGGTGCAGCAGGTGATTAAGAAGGCGAATGCAATGTTGGCCTTTATAGCGAGGGGGATAGAATATAAAAGTAGGGATGTTCTGTTACAGCTGTATAGGGTGCTGGTGAGGCTGCAGCTGGAGTAGTGTGTACAGTTTTGGTCTCCGCATTCGAGGAAGGATATATTGGCCTTGGAGGGGATGCAGAGAAGGTTCACTAGGCTGATACCGGAGATGAGGGCGTTGGATTATGAGGAGAGACTGAATAGACTAGGTTTGTATTCTTTGGAGTTTAGAAGGTTGAGAGGGGATCTTATAAAGGCATATAAGATAATGAAGTGGACAGAAGGGTAGAGGTTGAGAGACTCTTCCCGCTTAACCAAGATAGCAGGACTAGAGGGCACAGACTCAAGATTGGGGGGGGGGCGGTTCAGATCAGAGTTGAGGAGGAATTTCTTCAAGCAAAGGGCGGTGAATCTTTGGAATTCTCTGCCTGATGCGGTGGTGGAGGCTTCCTCGCTGAATATGTTCAGGTCAAGAGTGGACAGGTTTTTGATTGACAAGGGAATTAAGGGTTACGGGGAGAAAGCGGGAAAGTGGTACTGAACCACTGCAGATTCACCATGATCTTATTGAATGGTGGGGCAGGTTCGAGGGGCTGGATGGCCTACTCCTGCTCCTATTTCTTATGTTCTTATAATATGGTCCCTGGAAGGGTAGGGGGTTTTAGTTCAGTCAGGCAGCGTGGTTGGTGCAGGCTTGGAGGGCTGAAGAGCCTGTTTCTGTGCTGTAATTTTCTTTGCTGTCTACTGACCTTTTTAGTTTGACAAAGGCCCTTATGGCAGGTTGGTGCAAAAGGTTAAATCTCACAGGATAAAAGGTGAGGTGGTTAGATGGGTAGAGAACTGGCTTGGCCACAGGAGACAGAGGGTAGCAGTGGAGGGATCTTCTTCCAGCTGAAGGTCTGTGACTAGTGGTGTTCCGCAGGGCTGTGTACTGAGAGCTCTGCTGTTTGTGATTTATATAAATGATCTGGAAGAAGGTGTAGCTGGTTTGCTCAGTAAGTTTGCGGACTACACAAAGATGCTGGACTTGCGGATAGTGATGAACATTGTCAGAGAATACAGCAGGATATAGATAGGCTGGAAAATTGGGCAGAGAAATGGCAGATGGAATTTAATCCAGATAAATGCAAAGTGATGCATTTTGGTAGAACTAATGTAGCGGGGAGTTGTACAGTAAATGGCAGAACCATCAGGAGTATAGACACACAGAGGGACCTGGGTGTGCAAGTCCACAATTCCTTGAAGGTGGCAGCACAGGTGGAGAAGCTGGTGACGAAGGCATAAGGCCTGTTTGCCTTTATAGGATGGGGTATAGAGTATAAAAACTGGAGTCTGATGTTACAGCTGTATAAAGCATTGGTTAAGCCACATTTGGAATACTGCATCCTGTTCTGGTCACCACACTACTGGGAGATGTGGAGGCTTTGGAGAGAGCGCAAAGGAGGTTTACCAGGGTAAATGGGGGTTATTCTCCCTGGAAAGACCGAAAATGAGGGGGGACCTCATAGAGATGTATAAAATTATGAAGGGCATAGATAAGGTGAACAGTGGGAGACTTTTCCCCAGATTGGAGGTGACGATCACAAGGGGTCATGGGTTCAAGGTGAGGGGGCGAGTTTTAACTCAGATATCAGAGGGATGTATTTTACACAGAGGGTGGTGGGGGCCTGGAATGCACTACCGAGCAGGGTGGTGGAAGTGGACACGCTGGGATCGTTTAAGAATTACCTGGATAGTCACATGATCAGCCTGGGAATGGAGGGATACAAATGAATGGTCTAGTGGGACCAATGACCTCTTGGAGGGCCGAAGGGCCTGTTTCATATGTTGTACTGTTCTTTGTTGTTTGACCTGGCTGACCCCCAACCTCACCCTCAACTGACCCCAATTTCATTCTACTGATCCCAACCTCTCCTCTAAATGACCCGACTTTAACCTGACTGATCCTGACTTCATGGCCCGACTGAGAGTAGTGCTGAGAGTAAGTGAGCTTGATTTTTTAACTTACCTTTTTAGTGGAGAGTTTCTTTTAAAGTTTAAAACAGGAAACCAAAAGTAATAGATCGCAGAGAGGCCTGGGAAAGTTTTTTTTGTGTGTTTTTTTCTCCCCCCAATAAATTGGAATGGGGGGAATCCTGATACTCTACACGTATAGAGTATCCCACCCTCCCCCTCCTCTAACCTAAAGAAAAGACACAGAGTGAGACCAGGTAAGCTCTTTTTTCTCTCTCTTTTTGTTTCTTAGTAAGGGATGTAACAGGGATCCTGTGGGATGTTTAAGATGAGGGACACTGGTAGTGTCCCGGCTGAGTACACCTGTAGGAAGTGCATCCAATTCCAGCTCCTTGAGGACCGCGTTAGGGACCTGGAGCTGGAACTGGAGGAACTAAGAATCATTCAGGAAGCAGAGGCAGCTATTGAGAAAGGGGGATCTACAGGGAGGTAGTTACTCCTGAAAGTGATACGTGGGTGACTGTTAGAAGGGGTAAGAAGCAGTCAGAACAGCGAGCCTCCGAGGCTGTTCATCTCCAAAACAAGTACTCTGTTTTGGATGCTGTTGGGGAGGAAGACTCAACGGGGGTAAGCCATGGGGTACAGGTCTTAGGGGTACAGCCTGTCCTTGATGCTCAGGTGGGAAGGGAGAAGAAAAGAACAGGATTAGTGAATGGGGATTCCATAGTTCAGGGGACAGATAGGAGAGTCTGTTTCAACAAGTGAGACTCACGGTTGGTATGTTGTCTCCCAACTATTCCTGACCTCACTGACTGACCCTCAACTGACCCCTCCCTCATCCTGACTGACCCTACAGTAAATGTTGTCCCCTTGTTCAAGAACAGGAGTAGAGACAACCCTGGTAATTATAGACCAGTGAGCCTTCTGTCATGGGCAAAGTTTTGGAAAGGATTGTAAGAGATAAGATTTATAATCATCTAGAAAGGAATAATTTGATTAGGGATAATCAACACGGTTTTATAAAGGGTTAATCGTGCCTCACAAACCTTATTGAGTTCTTTGAGAAGGTGACCAGAGGTGGATAAGGGTAAAGCAGTGGATGTGGTGTATATGGATTTCAGTAAAGTGTTTGATAACGTTCCCCACGGTAAACTATTGCAGAAAATATGGAGGCACGAGATTGAGGGAGATTTAGCAGTTTGGATTAGGAATTGGCTAGCTGAAAGAAGACAGAGGGTGGTGGTTGATGGGAAATATTCAACCTGGAGTTTAGTTACTAGTGGTGTACCTCAGGGATCTGTTTTGGGGCCAATGCTGTTTGTCATTTTTATAAATGACCTGGATGAGGGTGTAGAGGGATGGGTTAGTAAGTTTGCTGATGACACCAAAGTTGGAGGAGTTGTGGACAGTGAGGATGGATGTTACAGTTTGCAGAGGGACCTAGATAAGTTGCAGAGCTGGACTGAGAGGTGGCAAATGGAGTTTAGAACACAGAACATAGAACAATACAGCAAAAACAGGCCCTTCGGCCCACAAGTTGCGCCGATCACATCTACCAATCCACAGACCTATCTATAATCCCCTATCCTATTCTTTTCCATATACTCATCCATAGAACATAGAACATAGAACATTACAGCGCAGTACAGGCCCTTCAGCCCTCAATGTTGCGCCGGCCAGTGGACCCTCTAACCTAAACTATTCCAATATCATCCATATGCCTATCTTTTAAAAGACCCCAGTGAGTTTGCCTCAACAACCTCTGACAGCAGTCGGTTCCATTCACTCACCACCCTCTGAATGAAAAACCTACCCCTGACATCCCCTTTGTATTTGCTTCCCTGCACCTTAAATCTGTGTCCTCTCGTAGTGACCATTTCCGCTCGGGGAAATAGTCTCTGAGAGTCCACCCTATCTATTCCTCTCAACATTTTATAAACCTCTATCAGGTCGCCTCTCAACCTACGTCTCTCCAGTGAGAAGAGTCCCAGCTCCCTCAACCTATCTTCATAAGACCTGCCTCCCAATCCAGGCAGCATCCTTGTAAATCTCCTCTGAACCCTCTCAATAGCCTCTACATCCTTCCTATAATGGGGCGACCAGAACTGCGCACAATACTCCAACTGGGGTCTGACAAGAGTCTTATAGAGCTGCATCATTACCTCCTGACTCCTAAACTCAATTCCTCGATTAATGAAGGCCAGTACACTGTACGCCTTCTTGACCACTTCCTCCACCTGCGAGGCCAATTTAAGAGTCCTATGGACCCGGACCCTGAGATCCTTCTGCTCTACAACACAGCTAAGATAGTGAAGAGGGGTGTTATAGTTTGCAGAGAGACTTGGACAAGTTGCAGAGCTGGGCCGAGAGGTGGCAAATGGCAAATAATATGGAAAAGTGTGAGGTAATGCACTTTGGCAGGAATAATAAATGTGTAGAGTATAGGGCTAATGGTAGGATTCTTAATAGTGTTGATGAACAGAGGGATCTTGGTGTATTTGTGCATAGATCCCTGAAAGTAGGCAGTCAAGTCGATAAGGTTGTTAAGAAGGCATATGGAGTCTTAGCTTTTATTGGTAGGGGGATTGAATTTCGGAGCCGCAACGTCATGTTGCAACTGTACAAAACTCTAGTGCGGCCGCACTTGGAGTATTGTGTGCAGTTCTGGTCCCCGCATTATAAGAAAGATGTGGAGGCATTGGAGAGGGTACAGAGGAGGTTTACCAGGATGTTGCCTGGTATGGAGGGCAGGTCTTATGAAGAGAGGCTGAGGGATTTGAGGTTGTTTTCGTTAGAAAGGAGGCGGCTAAGAGGGGACCTTATCGAAACATATAAGATGATTAGAGGTTTAGATAGGGTGGACAGTGATAGCCTTTTTCCTAGGATGGAGAAAGCTAGCACGAGGGGGCACAGCTTTAAATTAAGGGGTGATAGTTATAGGATGGATATCAGAGGTAGGTTCTTTACCCAGAGGATGGTTAGGGAGTGGAATGCCCTGCCTGCGGCAGTTGTAGATGTGCCAAGTTTGGTGGCGTTTAAGAAGTTAGTTGATAAGTTTATGGAAGAGAAGGGAATGGTCACCACCACCTTCGTGCACCACGGTGTCCTACCAGAACCTCCTTGACTCCTCGGAACGTTGTCTTGCAGTGTCCCAGACAAACATTCCTTGAAAAACCTCCACTTTCCTTCTGTACTCTTCCCCAAGAACACCTCCTTCCTGTTTATGCGTCCAATTACCTGCCTAATTTTTTCATATGTTTAATGTGGAAAAGTGTGAGGTGATTCACTTTGGAAGGAGTAACAGGATTACAGAATATTGGGTTAATGGAAAGACTCTTGGTAGTGTCGATGAGCAGAGAGATCTCAGTGAACATGTGCATAGAACCTTGAAAGTCGGCACCCAGATTGATAGGGTTGTTAAGCAGGTATATGGTGTGTTAGGTTTTATTGGTAAAGGGATTGAATTTCGGAGCTGTGAGTTCATGTTGCAGCTGTATAAATCTCTGGTGCAGCATTTGGAATATTGTGTACAGTTCTGGTCGCCACATTATAAGAAAGATGTGGAGGCATTGGAAAAGGTGCAGAGGAGGTTTACCAGGATATTGCCTGGTATGATGGGAAGGTCTTTTGAGGAAAGACTGAGGGACTTGAGGTTGTTTTTGTTAGAGAGAAGAAGGTTAAGAGGTGACTTAATTGAGGCGTACAAGATGATCAGAGGATTAGATAGGGTGGACAGTGACAGCCTTTTTACTCGGATGGAGATGGGTAACACGAGGAGACAAAGCTTTAAATTAAGGGGTGGTAGTTATAGGATGGATGTCAGAGATAGATTCTTTACTCAGAGGGTAGTAAGGGCGTGGAATGCCCTGCCTGCAGCAGTTGTGGAGTCACCAACTTTAAGGGTGTTCAAATGGTCAGTGGATAGGCATATGGATAATATTGGAATAGTTTAGGTTAAAGGGTCATTAGATTGGTTCCACTGGTCAGCACAAGGGCCTGTACTGCGCTGTAATGTTCTGTGTCCCAATCCTTCCCTTTTTAAAGAAATACTTTTCTATATTAGGTCAGCTTTCTCTCAGACTCGAATTCTCCCTCAATCATTCTTTGCTGATTTCTAGAACAGTTGTAGTTTTGGTGCAATATATTCTCCTGTTATCCTTTCAATGTGATTCTCTCCTTCACTAACCATGAGGCTCTATCCGTCTGAGTGTCTCACATTCCCATATCCAGCATCTCTGTTCTCTCCATCACTGTGAAAGGACAGCAACACCACAGAGAAATGCAACTTTTTATTTAGGTTCGAACAAAGCAACTAGCATCGCTGAAGCATCAATGTTAGCTCTCCTGGTCACAGGATTGTCCATCCACTTTCTCCCTCTATCTTTCTCTCTCTATTCCTTGTTCTCTCTCTTTCACTACCTCACTCACAGTCCCTCTCTCTCTCTCTTTTCCCCCTTTTCCTCCTTTCTCTCTCTTCCCCCCTTTACCCGCCTGTATCTCTGTCTCCCCATGTCACTGACTCTCTCATCCTCTCTCCTCCACTATCTCTCTCTCTCTTCCCTTCCCTCTCACTCTCTTTCTCTCCCTCTCTCCGACTCCCCCCATCTCTCTCTCTCTCCTCCCCCTTCTCCTTTTTCTCTCTCTTTCCCTCTCTCTCCCATTAGGGCTAACACAGTAGCACAGTGGGTTAGCACTGCTTCTTCACAGCTCCAGGGACCTGGGTTCAATTCCCAGCTCGGGTCACTATCTGTGTGAAGTTTGCACATTCTCTTTATGTCTGCATGGGTTTTGTACAGGTGCTCTGGTTTGCTCTCACAGTCCAAAGATGTGCGGGCTATGTTGATTGACCTTGCTAAATTGCCCCTTTGTGTCCCGGAATGCATAGACTAGAGGGATTAGTGGGTAAATATATAGGGATAGTGCTTGGGTGAAATTGGGTGCAGACTTGATGGGCCCAATGGTCTCTTTCTGTACTGTAGGGTTTCTATGGCTTTTCTATGGTTTCTATCTCTCTCTCCCTTCCCCCTTCTCTCTGTCTGTCTCTCACTCTGTTTCTAACTCACTGTCCACCCTCTATCTCTCTCTTTCTCTCTGTTTCTGTTTTTAGCGAGGGTTCAGTTTGCAGTCTGCAGCAAAGCAATGGCAGTATCACAGTTAGTTGTCCTGAGTGGGACATTTGATGAACGCCAAGTTATCTCCGAGGACAGGATTCAGGATTTTAATTTCTCCGTTTTTTTCCTGTAACAAGAAGTAAAAACATGATGAAAATACCTCGCCATTTCCAGGAAATATCAGTGGCAAAATCTGTCAAAGAACACATGAATATCTATCTGTCTGAGGATTTGGTGATTTCTGTGAATGGACACTGGGGGGAGAGTGTGGAGGTTCCCAGGGAGAGAATTGCGCTCCTCCCTCCCACAGAATACAGATCACGCAATCTCACCCCACCCATTCTCACACTCCCCACCCACTGTCAACCCCCCATCCTCACCCCCGCCCATTCTCAACCCCCCACCCACTGTCACCCCCCATCCTCACCCCCGCCCATTCTCACACCCTCCACCCACTGTCAACCCCGATCCTCACCCCCGCCCATTCTCACTGCCCCACCCTCACCCCACCCCACCCACTGTCACTGCCCCATTCTCACCCCCACACAACCTCACTCCCCGAATACAACAGTATTTGCTTCAAAACCCTTTATTTCCAGAGCCTCAGAGTTACACTTCCTCAAACTATATCCCATATAGGCAGCATCCAGCAACGGTTACCACACTAGGTACCTCTCTCTTTTGGAGTTGCTTCCAATTTAGGATAGAGACAGCTGGCTTCTCAATCAGGCTTTCTCCAATCACAGCTTGTTGGAATTGGACACAGCTTCCTGCTCTCTCTCTAAATAGTTCCCTAGCATATGGTAAATTGGTCTCTGATAGACTGTTCTTCCTTCCGATCACCTCTTATCTGAACTAATCTTCTCAGTAGTTACTCTTAATTATATGAGCTCAGTTTTTAGAATACAAATGCAGAATTTGTTCCAGCTCCCATTGTTACCAACTTGCTTCACGCAAACATTTAGAACCATAGAAAATTACAGCTCAGAAACTTCAAACTGGAAGGTATTGAAGTAGATAGGGAGGATGTGCTAGATATTCTTGAGGGTTTGAAGTTGGATAAGTCCCCTGGGCCGGACGGGATTTACCCTAGGATTCTCTGGGAGGCAAGAGAGGCGATTGCAGAGCCTCTGGCTCTGATCTTCAGGTCGTCGTTGGTTACGGGTGTGGTTCCGGAGGACTGGAGGATAGTGAATGTGGTCCCGTTGTTCAAGAAGGGGAAGAGAGACCTTCCAGGGAATTATAGGCCAGTGAGTCTTACTTCTGTTGTGGGCAAAGTATTGGAGAGAATAATTAGGGATAGGATTTATAGTTATTTAGAGAGTAATGAATTGATTGGAGATAGTCAGCATGGTTTTGTGAAGGGTAGGTCGTGCCTTACTAACCTCATTGAGTTTTTTGAAAAAGTGACTAAGGAGGTGGATGGGGGTAAGGCGGTTAGAACATAGAACATTACATTTAGAACATTACAGCACAGAACAGGCCCTTCGGACTTCGATGTTGTGCTGACCAAAATAAAAAGCAATGCCCCTCCAAACTAAACCATTCCCTTCTCTTCCATATACTTATCAATTAACCTCTTAAACGCCACCAAACTTGGCGCATCTACAACAGCTGCAGGCAGGGCATTCCACTCCCTAATCACTCTTTGAGTAAAGAACCTACCTCTGATATCCGTCCTATAACTCATACCCCTTAATTTAAAGCTGTGTCACCTCGTGCTAGCTTTCTCCATCCTAGGAAAAGGCTATCACTGTCCAACCTATCTAAACCTCTAATCATCTTATATGTTTCAATAAGGTCTCCTCTTAGCCGCCTTCTTTCTAACGAAAACAACCTCAAATCCCTCAGCCTCTCTTCATAAGACCTGCCCTCCATACCAGGCAACATCCTGGTAAACCTCCTCCGTACCCTCTCCAATGACTCCACATCTTTCTTATAATGTGGGGACCAGAACTGTACACAATACTCCAAGTGCGGCCGCACTAGAGTTTTGTACAGTTGCAACATGATGCTGCGGCTCCTAAATTCAATCCCCCTACCAATAAAAGCTAAGACTCCATATGCCTTCTTAACAACTTTATCCACTTGACTGCCTACTTTCAGGGATCTATTGACACATACACCAAGATCCTTCTGTTCCTCAAGACTATTAAGAGCCCTACCATTAGCCCTATACTCTACACATTTATTGTTCCTGCCAAAGTGCATTACCTCACAACATACCCTAATGAGAATACCCTAATGAACATACCCTAATGAGAATACCCTAATGAACATACCCTAATGAGAATACCCTAATGAGAATACCCTAATGAGAATACCCTAATGAACATACCCTAATGAGAATACCCTAATGAGAATACCCTAATGAACATACCCTAATGAGAATACCCTAATGAGAATACCCTAATGAACATACCCTAATGAACATACCCTAATGAACATACCCTAATGAGAATACCCTAATGAGAATACCCTAATGAGAATACCCTAATGAACATACCCTAATGAGAATACCCTAATGAGAATACCCTAATGAACATACCCTAATGAGAATACCCTAATGAGAATACCTAATGAACATACCTAATGAACATACCCTAATGAGAATACCCTAATGAGAATACCCTAATGAACATACCCTAATGAGAATACCCTAATGAAATACCCTAATGACATACCCTAATGAGAATACCCTAATGAGAATACCCTAATGAACATACCCTAATGAGAATACCCTAATGAACATACCCTAATGAGAATACCCTAATGAAAATACCCTAATGAGAATACCCTAATGAACATACCCTAATGAACATACCCTAATGAACATACCCTAATGAGAATACCCTAATGAACATACCCTAATGAGAATACCCTAATGAACATACCCTAATGAACATACCCTAATGAGAATACCCTAATGAACATACCCTAATGAACATACCCTAATGAGAATACCCTAATGAGAATACCCTAATGAGAATACCCTAATGAACATACCCTAATGAGAATACCCTAATGAACATACCCTAATGAGAATACCCTAATGAACATACCCTAATGAACATACCCTAATGAACATACCCTAATGAGAATACCCTAATGAGAATACCCTAATGAACATACCCTAATGAACATACCCTAATGAGAATACCCTAATGAACATACCCTAATGAGAATACCCTAATGAGAATACCCTAATGAACATACCCTAATGAACATACCCTAATGAGAATACCCTAATGAGAATACCCTAATGAACATACCCTAATGAACATACCCTAATGAACATACCCTAATGAGAATACCCTAATGAACATACCCTAATGAACATACCCTAATGAGAATACCCTAATGAGAATACCCTAATGAACATACCCTAATGAACATACCCTAATGAGAATACCCTAATGAGAATACCCTAATGAACATACCCTAATGAGAATACCCTAATGAGAATACCCTAATGAACATACCCTAATGAACATACCCTAATGAACATACCCTAATGAGAATACCCTAATGAACATACCCTAATGAACATACCTAATGAGAATACCTATGAACATACCCTAATGAACATACCCTAATGAGAATACCCTAATGAGAATACCCTAATGAACATACCCTAATGAGAATACCCTAATGAGAATACCCTAATGAACATACCCTAATGAACATACCCTAATGAGAATACCCTAATGAACATACCCTAATGAACATACCCTAATGAGAATACCCTAATGAACATACCCTAATGAGAATACCCTAATGAGAATACCCTAATGAACATACCCTAATGAACATACCCTAATGAAAATACCCTAATGAGAATACCCTAATGAGAATACCCTAATGAACATACCCTAATGAGAATACCCTAATGAACATACCCTAATGAGAATACCCTAATGAACATACCCTAATGAACATACCCTAATGAACATACCCTAATGAGAATACCCTAATGAACATACCCTAATGAGAATACCCTAATGAACATACCCTAATGAACATACCCTAATGAACATACCCTAATGAGAATACCCTAATGAGAATACCCTAATGAGAATACCCTAATGAACATACCCTAATGAGAATACCCTAATGAGAATACCCTAATGAACATACCCTAATGAACATACCCTAATGAGAATACCCTAATGAACATACCCTAATGAACATACCCTAATGAGAATACCCTAATGAGAATACCCTAATGAGAATACCCTAATGAACATACCCTAATGAACATACCCTAATGAAATACCCTAATGAGATACCCTAATGAGAATACCCTAATGAACATACCCTAAGAAACATACCCTAATGAACATACCCTAATGAGAATACCCTAATGAACATACCTAATGAAATACCCTAATGAACATACCCAATGAAACATACCCTAATGAGCATACCCTAATGAGAATACCCTAATGAACATACCTAAGAGAATACCCTAATGAGAATACCTAATGAGAATACCCTAATGGAATACCCTAATGAACATACCCTAATGAGAATACCCTAATGGACTACCCTAATGAGAATACCCTAATGAACATACCCTAATGAACATACCCTAATGAACATACCCTAATGAGAATACCCTAATGAAAATACCCTAATGAACATACCCTAATGAGAATACCCTAATGAACATACCCTAATGAACATACCCTAATGAGAATACCCTAATGAACATACCCTAATGAACATACCCTAATGAGAATACCCTAATGAGAATACCCTAATGAACATACCCTAATGAACATACCCTAATGAGAATACCCTAATGAGAATACCCTAATGAACATACCCTAATGAACATACCCTAATGAACATACCCTAATGAGAATACCCTAATGAGAATACCCTAATGAACATACCCTAATGAACATACCCTAATGAGAATACCCTAATGAGAATACCCTAATGAACATACCCTAATGAGAATACCCTAATGAGAATACCCTAATGAACATACCCTAATGAACATACCCTAATGAGAATACCCTAATGAGAATACCCTAATGAACATACCCTAATGAACATACCCTAATGAGAATACCCTAATGAGAATACCCTAATGAACATACCCTAATGAGAATACCCTAATGGGAGTTACCCTAATGAGAATACCCTAATGAACATACCCTAAATTGAACGACCCGAAGGAGAATACCCTAATGAGAATACCAACGAAACGTACCCTAATGAACATATTAGCTAATGAGAATATCCTAAGGAACATATCCTAATGAAAACATACCATAAGGAGAATACCCTAAAGTCTCTCTATCCCAGTCTCTCTCTCTCTATCCCAGTTTCTCTCTCTCTATCCCAGTCTCTCTCTTTCTCTATCCCAGTTTCTCTCTATCCCAGTCTCTCTCTCTCTCTATACCAGTCTCTCTCTCTCTCTCTATCCCAGTTTCTCTCTCTCTATCCCAGTCTCTCTCTCTCTCTCTTCTATCCCAGTTTCTCTCTCTCTATCCCAGTCTCTCTCTCTATCCCAGGTTCTCTCTCTATCCCAGTCTCTCTCTCTCTCTCTATCCCAGTCTCTCTCTCTCTCTCTCTCCCTCTCTCTCTCTCTCTCTCTCTCTCTCTCTCTCTCTCTCTCTCTCTCTCTCTCTCTCTCTCTCTCTCTCTTCCCAGTCTCTCTCTCTCTCCCTATCCCAGTCTCTCTCTCTATCCCAGTCTCTCTCTCTATCCCAGTCTCTCTCTCTCTCTCTATCCCAGTCTCTCTCTCTCTCTATCCCAGTCTCTCTCTCTCTCTATCCCAGTCTCTCTCTCTCTCCTATCCCAGTCTCTCCTCTCCTCTATCCAGTCTCTCTCTCTCTCTATCCCAGTCTCTTCTCTCTCTCTATCCCAGTCTCTCTCTCCTCTATCCCAGTCTCTCTCTCTCTATCCCAGTCTCTCTCTCTCTCTATCCCAGTCTCTTCTCTATCCCAGTCTCTCTCTCTCTCTATATCCATCTCTCTTCTCACCAGTCTCTCTCTCTCTCTCTATCCAGTCTCTCTCTCTCTATCTCTATCCCATCTCTCTCTCTATCCCAGTCTCTCTCTCTCTCTCTATCCCAGTCTCTCTCTCTATCCCAGTCTCCTCTCTCTATCCCAGTCTCTCTCTCTCTATCCCAGTTCTCTCTCTCCTCTACCCAGTCCTCTCTCTCTCTCTATCCCAGTCTCTCTCTCTCTCTCTCCCAGTCTCTCTCTCTCTCTCTCTCTCATCCCAGTCTCCCTCTCTCTATCCCAGTCTCTCTCTCTCTGTCTTTATCCCAGTCTGTCTCTCTCTCTCTATCCGAGTCTCTTTCTCTCTCTCTATCCCAGTCTCTCTCTCTGCCTCTCTATCCCAGTCTCTCTCTCTCTCCCTATCCCAGTCTCTCTCTCTCTCTATCCCAGTCTCTCTCTCTCTCTATCCCAGTCTCTCTCTCTCTCTATCCCAGTATCTCTCTCTCTCTCTATCCCAGTCTCTCTCTCTCTCTCTATCCCAGTCTCTCTCTCTCTCTCTATCCCAGTCTCTCTCTCTCCTCCCTCTCTCTCAATCACAGTCTCTCTCTCTATCCCAGTCCCTCTCTCTCCATCTCAGTCTTTCTCTCTCTATCCCAGTCTCTCTCTCTCTCTATCCCAGTCTCTCTCTCTCTCTCTATCCCAGTCTTCTCTCTCTCTCTATCCCAGTCTCTCTCTCTTATCCCTTTCTCTCTATCCAGTCTCTCTCTCTCTCTCTATCCCAGTCTCTCTCTCTCATCCCAGTCTCTCTCTCTCTCTCTATCCAGTCTCTCTCTCTTATCCCAGTCTCTCTCTCTATCCCAGTCTCTCTCTCTCTCTCTATCCCAGTCTCTCTCTCTCTCTCTATCCCAGTCTCTCTCTCTCTCTCTATCCCAGTCTCTCTCTCTCTCTCTATCCCAGTCTCTCTCTCTCTCTCTATCCCAGTCTCTCTCTCTCTCTCTATCCCAGTCTCTCTCTCTCTCTCTATCCCAGTCTCTCTCTCTCTCTCTATCCCAGTCTCTCTCTCTCTCTCTATCCCAGTCTCTCTCTCTCTCTCCCTCTCTCTCTCTCTCTCTCTCTCTCTCTCTCTCTCTCTCTCTCTCTCTCTCTCTCTCTCTCTCTCTCTCCCTCTCTCTCTCTCTCTCTCTATCCCAGTCTCTCTCTCTCTCTATCCCAGTCTCTCTCTCTCTCCCTATCTCAGTCTCTCTCTCTATCCCAGTCTCTCTCTCTCTCTCTATCCCAGTCTCTCTCTCTCAATCCCAGTCTCTCTCTCTCTCTATCCCAGTTCTCTCTCTCTCTATCCCAGTCCTCTCTCTCTCTCTATCCAGTCTCTCTCTCTCTGTCAGTCTCTCTCTCTCTATCCAGTCTCTCTCTCTCTCTCTACCAGTCTCTCTCTCTCTATCCCAGTCTCTCTCTCTACCCAGTCTCTCTCCTGTCTCTCTATCCCAGTCTCTCTCTCTCTCTCTCTCCCAGTCTCTCTCTCTCTCTGTCTATCCCAGTCTCTCTCTCTCTCTATTCCAGTCTTTCTCTTTCTCTCTCTCTTTCTCTAACCCACTCTCTTTTCCTCTTGATCGTAGTGTCTCTCACCTCTGTATCCAAAGAACAAAAAAAAACAGCACGGGAAACAGGCCCTTCGGCCGAATGAGCCCGCGCCGCCACCCCGATGTTCCCACCTCTACCCGTGATCCCTGTCCATGTTTATAGATCTATGGATTAAAAACCAAATTTGAGACAATTTAGGGAGAATTTGTTTTCCCAATTAGCCTAAGAGCACATCTTTGGGATGTGGGAGGAAACTGGAGCACCCGGAGAAAACCCACGCAAGCACGGGGAGAATGTGCAAACTCCCACAGACACAGGCCCAAATCCATGTATCTGCACAGCACAGCAATAGTCACTGAGCTTTCGTGTTGCCCATCAAATGGTCCAGGTCAAGTGTCCACTAACGACGTGAAGCACTAGGATACTCTTGAAAAAGATCCAAGAGCAGTCCTCTCACGACCCATCGCGTGTATGCCCCTCGTTAGACAACAAGGTGGACCAAAGCACCTGTAGGATAAAAACAAGTACATCAATATCATCATCTATTTACACACTTCCCAGGGACTCCCAAGGCTCATGATCCCTATTTTAAATCAGTTTTCTATACCCCTCCATTCCCATTCTGTTCATGTGCCCATCTAAGTATTTCTTAAATAACTCCAGAGTACCTGCCTCCACCACTTTACTTGGCAGCGCATTCCATACCCCCACCACCCTCTGTGTGAAAAAACTCCCTCTAGCATCCAAATTATACCTTACCCCCCTCACCCTAAGCCCGTGACCCCTCGTGCTATTTGAGTCCATCCTAGGAAAAAGCTTAACCCTGTTTACTCTATCTATCCCTTCAAAATCTTGTACACCTCTATCAGATCTCCTCTAAGTCTACGTCTTTCTAAGGAAAACAGTCCCAATTTGCCTAACCTCTCCTCGTAACTCAGTCCTTCCATACCAGGCAGCATCCTGGTAAACCTCCTCTGCTGTCTCTCCAGACTCTCTACATCCTTCCGGTAGTAAGGTGACCAGAACTGGACGCAGTATTCCAAATGAGGTCTAACCAACGTTTTATACAACTGCAACATTAAAGGCCAGCTCTTGTACTCTATACCCCTTCCTATAAAGGCTAACATACTATATGCTTTCTTCACAACCTTCTCCATTTGCTCTGCCACCTTCAGAGACTTGTTCTCCTGCATCCCCAGGTCCCTCTGCGTTTCTATACTCTTAATAGATCTACCCTTTATCAAATACCTCCCCACTACACTCTTTCTCCCGAAATGCATCCCCTCACATTTATCAGGATTGAATTCCATCTGCCATCTGTCTGCCCAAGCTACCAGCCTATCTATGTCCTGCTGCATCGCCTGACAGTACTCCTCACTATCTGCAAGTCCAGCCATCTTTGTATCGTCTGCAAACTTGCTGATCACTCCACTTACTCCCTCTTCCAAGTCATTTATATATATTACAAATAGAAGAGGTCCCAGTACCGAGCCCTGCGGCACACCACTAGTGACCAACCTCCAGCTAGAGAAACACCCTTCCACTATTACTCTCTGTCTCCTATTACCAAGCCAGTTACTTATCCATCTCGCTACCTGTCCTTGTATCCCATTAGCCTTGACCTTCTCGACTAACCTCCCATGAGGGACTTTGTCAAACGCCTTACTAAAATCCATATAGACAACATCAACGGCTCACCCTTCGTCCACCGTTTTTGTCACCTCCTCAAAAAATTCTACCAGATTCGTAAGGCACGACCACCCCTTAACAAATCCATGCTGCGTATCCCTAATCAGATCACAACGTTGTAAGTGCCTATACATCCTATCTCTAAGAATCCCCTCGAAAGAATCCCCTTAGAGAATTCCCTCTAAGAATCCAGTCTCACTCTCTCTTGTACTCACACAGGAAAAAGACATTGTTGTCGAAGAGAATGCTGAGATCCAGACTATTAGACTAAATGGGATTGAGGTTCATAAGGAGGAGGTGTTGGCAATTCTAGAAAGTATGAAAATAAATATATCCCATCAACCACCACCCTCTGTCTTCTATAGAACATAGAACATAGAACAATACAGCACAGAACAGGCCCTTCGGCCTTCGATGTTGTGCCGACCAAAATAAAAAGCAATGCCCCTCCAAACTAAACCATTCCATTCTCTTCCATATACTTATCAATTAACCTCTTAAACGCCACCAAACTTGGCGCATCTACAACTGCTGCAGGCAGGGCATTCCACTCCTTAATCACTCTTTGAGTAAAGAACCTACCTCTGATATCCGTCCTATAACTATCACCCCTTAATTTAAAGCTGTGTCCCCTCGTGCTAGCTTTCTCCATCCTAGGAAAGAGGCTATCACTGTCCACCCTATCTAAACCTCTAATCATCTTATATGCTTCAATAAGATTCCCTCTTAGCCGCCTCCTTTCTAACGAAAACAACCTCAAATCCTTCAACCTCTCTTCATAGGACCTGCCCTCCATACCAGGCAACATCATGGTAAACCTCCTCTGTACCCTCTCCAATGCCTCCACATCTTTCTTATAATGTGGCGACCAGAACTGCACACAATACTCCAAGTGCGGCCGCACTAGAGTTTTGTACAGTTGCAACATGATGCTGCGGCTCCTAAATTCAATCCCCCTACCAATAAAAGCTGACTCCATATGCCTTCTTAACAACTTTATCCACTTGACTGCCTACTTTCAGGGATCTATTGACACATACACCAAGATCCTTCTGTTTCTCAACACTATTAAGAGCCCTACCATTAGCCCTATACTCTACGCATTTATTGTTCCTGCCAAAGTGCATTACCTCACACTTTTCCACATTAAACTCCATTTGCCACCTCTCGGCCCAGCTCTGCAACTTGTCCAAGTACTCTGTAAACTAAAACACCCCTCTTCACTATCTACCACTCCACCAACTTTAGTGTCATCTGCAAATTTACTGATCCATCCCTCAATACCCTCATCCATATCATTTATAAAAATTACAAACAGCAGGGGCCCCAAAACAGACCCCTGAGGCACACCACTCGTCACCGAACTCCACGATGACTAACTCCCATCAACCACCACCCTCTGTCTTCTATCTGCCAGCCAATTCCTAATCCAATTAGCTACATCACCCTCTATTCCACACATCTGCATTTTCTGTAGAAGTATTCCATGGGCCACCTTATCAAACGCCTTACTAAAGTCCATATATACTACATCAACCGCCTTACCCCCATCCACCTCTCTGGTCACTTTCTCAAAAAACTCAATGAGGTTAGTAAGGCATGACCTACCCTTCACGAAACCATGCTGACTATCCCCCATCAATTCATTTCTCTCTAAATAACTATAAATCCTATCCCTAATAATTCTCTCCAATACCTTGCCCACCACAGAAGTAAGACTCACTGGCCTATAATTCCCAGGAAGGTCTCTCTTCCCCTTCTTCACCAATGGGACCACATTCGCCATCCTCCAGTCCTCCGGAACCACACCCGTAACCAACGAGGACCTGAAGATCAGAGCCAGAGGCTCTGCAATCTCCTCTCTTGCCTCCCAGAGAATCCTAAGGTAAATCCCGTCCGGCCCAGGGGACTTATCCAACTTCAAACCCTCGAGAATTTCTAACACATCCTCCCTATCTACTTCAATACTTCCCAATTTGCAACCCTGTACCTCAGTGCTCTCCATAGCTACATTTCCAGCACTCTGCGTGAATACCGAAGAGAAATATGTATTCAGTGCCTCACCAATCTCTTCAGGCTCCACGCACAACTTCCCACTGCTATCAGCTAGCCTATTCCTGATCCAAACCGCTAAATCATCCTTAATCCCATGCATGTGTATTTTCTGCAGCAGCTTATCGTGGGGAACCTTATCAAATGCTTTACTGAAATCCATATATACCACGTCAACTGCTTTACCCTTATCCACCTCTTTGGTCATCTTCTCAAAGAACTCAATAAGGTTTGTGAGGCACGACCTTACCTTCACAAAACCGTGTTGACTATCCCTAATCAAGTTATTTCTCTCTAGATGCTTATAAATCTTATCCCTTATAATTCTTTCCAAAACTTTGCCCACTACAGATGTAAGGCTCACTGGTCTATAATTTCCAGGATGGTCTCTGCTCCCCTTCTTGAACAAGGGGACAATATTTGCCGTCCTCCAGTCTTCTGGCACTACACCTGTAGACAATGATGACATGAAGATCAAAGCCAAAGACTCTGCAATCTCCAATTTAGTGAGGCCATACTCCGTGCAATTCCGGTCACCCCAATATTGGAAGGATGTGATTGCACTGGAGGGGGTGCAGAGGGGATTCACCAGCATACAGCCTGGGATGGAACATTTAAATTAGAAAGAGAGATTGGATAGGCTTATGTTGTCTTTGTTGGAGCAGAGCAGACTGAGGGCGAATTGATCACAGTGTACAAGGCTATGAGATCATGGATTAAATGGGACTGGGAATTACAAATTGTTCTATGGTCTAGTAGGTATGGGTATGATTGGCGCAACTTGTGTGCTGAAGGGCCTGTTTGTGCTGTAGTGTTCTATGTTCTATATTCTATCTGCAAATTTTGACACACTTCACTTGGTCCCCAAATTCCTCTGTAAATCATAAAGAATTGCGTTCCCAACACTGATCCCTGAGGGACACCACTAGTCACTAATTGACAACAAGAAAAACATCTATTTACCCCGACTCTTTGCTTTCTGTTAGTTAACCAATCCTCTATCCATGCTAATACATTACCTGTAACACGATGCATCTTTATCTCATGTAGCAATCTTTGATGTGGTACCTTGTCAAATATCTTTTGGAAATCCAGATACACCACATCCACAGGTTCCCCACTGACCATTATGCACGTGTAATATTTTAAAAGACATAGATTCAAGGTGAGGGGCAGGAGGTTTGGGGGGGATGAGAGGAAATCCTTTTTAATCCAGAGGGTGGTGAGATCTGGAATGCGCTGCCTGGGAAGGTATTGGAGGCAGGATGCTTCACATCCTTTACAAAGTAACTGGATGAGTGTTTGGCATATTGTAACATTCAGGGCTATGGGCCCAGTGCTGGCAACTGGGATTAAGTGGGAGTTCAGGTGCTTCTAATGTGTTAGTGGACTCGAGGTCCAAATAAACCGATCCACTGGGTCCCCTCATCAGATACGTACTCAAAACAGTCCAGTAGATTTGTCAAATGTGATTTCCCTTCTGTAAATCCGTGGTGACTCTGTCCAATGCTGCCACTGTTTTTCAAGTGCTCTGTTACTGAATCTCTGATAATGGATTTGAGAATTTTCCCCACTACCGATGTTAGATTTACTGGTCTATAATTCCCTGTTTTTTTTCTACCTCCCTTTTTGAATATTGGAGTGACATTCACTACCCTCCAATCTGCAGGGACTGTTCCAGAAATTACAGAATCCTGGAAGATGACCACCAATGCATCCACTATTTGTACAGCCCCTTCCTTAAATATTCTGGGATGTAGATTATCAGGCCCTGGGGATTTATCTGCCTTCGATCCTATTAACATTCACAGCACCATTTCTCCACTAATCCTGATCTCCCTCAGTTCCCCCCACCCATCACTAAAGCCTGCGTTCCACAATATTTCTGACTAAAGGAACAGAATATTATTGAAATGGGGATCCTCATGCACTAATCACAAAAAACTAGCGTTCAAGTGCAGGAGATAATTGGGAAAGGAAATGGAATGTTTGCCTTTATTTTGAAGGGGGTGCAGTATAAAATTAGGTAAGTCTTGCTAAAACTATGTAAGACACTAATTAGACTGTACCTAGGATGCTGTGAACGGTTTTGGTCCCCTTATCTAAGGAAAGCTATACTGACTTTGGTGACAATCCAGAGAAGGTTCACCGGATTGATCCCTCAGATTTTCAAAAAGCATTTGGCAAGACGCCCCATAGGAGGCTATTAAATAAGTTAAGATCCCATGTTATTAGTGGTATGATCCTGGCATGGATAGAGAATTGGTTGACTGGCAGAAGGGCAGAGGGTGTAGATAAAGGGGTCTTTCTCAGGATGGCAGCCAGTAATTAGTGGTGTGCCTCAGGGGTCAGTGCTGGGACCACAACTTTTCACAACATACACTAATGATTTGGAGGAAGGAACTGAAGGCACTCTTGCTAAGTTTGCAGATGATACAAAGATATATAGAGGGTCAGGTAGTATTGAGAAAGCAGGGGAGCTGCAGAAGGACTTGGATAGGTTAGGAGAATGGGCAAAGAAGAGGCAGAAGGAATACAATGTGGAAAAGTGTGAGGTTATACACTTTAGAAGGAGGAATGGAGTATGGACAATTTTCCAAATGGGAAAATGCTTAGGAAATCAGAAACATAAATGGACTTGGGAGTCCTTGTTCAAGACTCTCTTAACGTTAATGTGCAGATTCAATCAGCAGTGAGGAAGGCAAATATAATGTTAGCATTCATGTCGGGGGGGCTAGAATACAAGAACAGGGATGTATTTCTGAGGCTGTATCAGGCTCTGGGTCAGACCCCATTTGAAGTATTGTGAGCAGTTTTGGGCCCTGTATCTAAGGAAGGATGTGCTGGTCTTGGAAAGGGTTTATAGGGGATTCACAAGGATGATCTCTGGAATGAAGAGCTTGTCGCATGAGGAACGGTTGAGGACTCTGGGTCTATACTCATCGGGAGTTTAGAAGGACGAGGGGGGAATCTTATTGAAACTTACAAGATACTGCGAGATCTTGTATCTTGTAAGATAGGATGTTTTCACTAGTGGGAAAAACTAGAACCAAAGGGCACAAGCTCAGGCTAAAGGGACAATCCTTTAAAACAGAGATGAGGAGGAATTTTTTCAGCTAGAGAGTGGGGAATCTGCCGAACTCTTTGCCGCAGAAGGCTGTGGAGGCCGGGTCATTGAATGTCTTTAAGAGAGAAATAGATTCTTGATTAATAAGGGGATCAGGGGTTATGGCGGAAAGGCAGGAGAATGGGGATGAGAAAAATATCCGCCATGATTGAATGGTGGAGCAGAGTCAGTGGGCCGAGTGGCCTAATTCTGTTCCTATATCTTATGGTCTTATGGCCTACTTCCTATGTCTTCAACACTAGGTTCTCACTAGGTTCCTGCCTATGCCCAAAGGTCAAAGAATTCCGGGTGCATGGAAAACCTGGATTCAAAGTGAGCAGGTAAATCAAAACACTGATTTCAATATGCTAATCTTGTTCCCATTCTCACTGGGTGACAGACAGAGTACAGGAATGAGGTTGAGAATCTGGTGAACTGGTGCGGCAATCTCTCCCTCAATGTCAACAAAACGAAGGACATTATCATCGACTTCAGGAAGCATAAAGGAGAACATATCCCTGTCTACATCAACAGGAACGAAGTAGAAAGGTCGAGAGCTTCAAGTCTCTAGTGTCCAGATCACCAACAACTTGTCCTAGTCCCCCATGCCGACACTATAGTTACAAAAGCCTACCAACCCCTCTACTTTCTCAGAAGACTAAGGAAATTTGGTGTATGTGCTACAATGGTTGCCAATTTTATAGATGCCCCATAGAAAGCATTCTTTCTGGTTGTATCCCAGCCTGGTATGTCCAAGACCGCAAGGAACTACAAAAGGTCATGAATGTAGCCCAATCCATCACACAAACCAGCCTCTCATCCACTGAGTCTGTCTACACTTCCCGCTGCCTTGGCAAAGCAGCCAATGTAATCAAGGATCCCGTGCACTCTGCACATTCTCTGTTCCATCTGCTTCCTTCGGGAAAAAGATACAAAAGTTTGAGGTCACGTATCAATCGACTCAAGAACAGCTTCTTCTCTGCTGCCATCAGACTTTTGAATGGACCTACCTTGCATTGATCTTTCTCTGCACCCTAGCTATGACTGTAACACTATGTTCTGCACTCTCTCCTTCTTTATGAACCTCTCTTATATTTTGTCTGCATAATACACAAGAAACAATACTTTTCACTGTATGTTAATATATGTGACAATAATAAATCAAATCAAATCGAATCAGAAAGCAGATTCCATTCCGGTGTGAGTTGTGGGAGATTCCCAAAGGGAGTTTGTGCTGGTGTTGAACATGTTAGGCTCTGAGATTTTCCAACTGGCACAGAGCTGGGCCGAGAAGTGGCAAATGGAGTTTAATGTGGAAAAGTGTGAGGTGATTCACTTTGGAAAGAGTAACAGGAAAACAAAATATAGGGCTAATGGAAGGAGTGTCGATGAGCAGAGAGATCTCGGTCTACATGTGCATAGATCCCTGAAAGTTGGCATCCAGGTTGATAAGGTTGTTAAGAAGGCGTAAAGTTGTGGACTTGCCAACTTTAAGGGCATTCAAATGGTCAGTGGAGAGGTATATGGATAGAATTGGAATAGTTTAGATTAGAGGGTCATTAGGTTGGTTCCATTGATCGGTGCAACATCGAGGGCTGAAGGGCCTGTACTACACTGTAATGTTCTATTTTCGATGTTCTATGTTCTACCATAAAATCATTATCATAAAAACCCACTTGATTCACTAATATCCTTTAGGGAAGGAAATCTGCCATCCTTACCCAGTCCGACTTATATTTGACTCCAGAGGGACAGCAGTGTGGGTGACTTTCAAATACCCTCTGGACAAGTCAATAAATTCTGGGATTTATTATTTATGGGGATGGACAATAAATGCTGGCCAGTCAGTGATGCCCATGTCCCACAACTAAATAAAAGAAAAACAGGCTCTGGAGTGTGGCGACGAAGGTTTAAGGTGCTGGGGGGTAAGTACAGAGGAGATGTTAGGGATAAGTATCGAAGTAGATAGGGAGGATGTGCTAGATATTCTCGAGGGTTTGAAGCTGGATAAGTCACCTGGGCCGGACGGGATTTACCCTAGGATTCTCTGGGAGGCAAGAGAAGAGATTGCAGAGCCTCTGGCTCTGATCTTCAGGTCCTCGTTGGTTACGGGTGTGATTCCGGAGGACTGGAGGATAGCGAATGTGGTCCCATTGTTCAAGAAGGGGAAGAGAGACCTTCCAGGGAATTATAGGCCAGTGAGTCTTACTTCTGTTGTGGGCAAAGTATTGGAGAGAATTATTAGGGATAGGATTTATAGTTATTTAGAGAGTAATGAATTGATTGGAGAGAGTCAGCATGGTTTTGTGAAGGGTAGGTCGTGCCTTACTAACCTCATTGAGTTTTTTTAAAAAGTGACTAAGGAGGTGGATGGGGGTAAGGCGGTTGATGTGGTATATATGGACTTTAGTAAGGCGTTTGATAAGGTGGCCCATGGAAGACTTCTCCAGAAAATGCAGATGTATGGGATAGAAGGTGATTTAGCTAATTGGGTTAGGAATTGGCTAGCAGATAGAAGACAGAGGGTGGTGGTTGATGGAGATATTCATCGTGGAGTTCGGTGACAAGTGGTGTACCTCAGGGGTCTGTTTTGGGGCCCCTGCTGTTTGTAATTTTTATAAATGATCTGGATGAGGGTATTGAAGGATGGATTAGTAAATTTGCAGATGACACAAAAGTCGGTGGAGTGGTAGATAGTGAAGAGGGGTGTTATAGTTTGCAGAGGGACTTAGACAAGTTGCAGAGCTGGGCCGAGAGTGGCAAATGGAGTTTAATGTGGAAAAGTGTGAGGTAATGCACTATGGCAGAAATAATAAATGTGTAGAGTATAGTGCAAATGGTAGGATTCTTAGTAGTCTAGATGAACAGAGGGATCTTGGTGTGTATGTGCATAGATCCCTGAAAGTAGGCAGTCAGGTCGAGAAGGTTGTTAGGAAGGCATATGGAGTCTTGGCTTTTATTGGTAGAGGAATTGAATTTCGGAGCCGCAACGTCATGTTGCAACTGTACAAAACTCTAGTGCGGCCGCACTTGGAGTATTGTGTACAGTTCTGGTCCCCACATTATAAGAAGATGTGGAGGCATTGGAGAGGGTACAGAGGAGGTTTACCAGGATGTTGCCTGGTATGAGGGCAGGTCTTATGAGGAGAGGCTGAGGGATTTGAGGTTGTTTTCGTTAGAAAGGAGGAGGCTAAGAGGGGACCTGATCGAAACATATAAGATGATTAGAGTTTAGATAGGGTGGACAGTGATAGCCTTTTTCCTAGGATGGAAAAAGCTAGCACGAGGGGACACAGCTTTAAATTAAGGGGTGATAGTTATAGGACGGATATCAGAGGCAGGTTCTTTACCCAAAGGGTGGTTCGGGAGTGGAATGCCCTGCCTGCAGCAGTTGGAGATGCGCCAAGTTTGGTGGCATTTAAGAGGTTAGTTGATAAGTATATGGAAGAGAAGGGAATGGTTTAGTTTGGAGGGGCATTGCTTTTTATATTGGTCGGCGCAACATCGAAGGCCGAAGGGCCTGTTCTGTGCTGTAATGTTCTATGTTCTATGTTCTAAGTTTTACACTCAGAGGGTGGTGAATGAATGGAATCGGCTGCCGTCAGTGGTGGTAGAGGCGAACTCGCTGGGGTCTTTTAAGAGACTTCTGGATGAGTACATGGGATTTAATGGGATTGGGAGTTACAGATAGTTCTATGGGCTGGTAGGTATGGATATGATTGGCACAACTTGTGGGCCGAAGGGCCTGTTTGTGCTGTAGTGTTCTATGTTCTATGAGGGGATTTTCACAGTAGCTTCATTGCAGTGTTAATCTCAACCTATTTGCGACAATAATAAATAAACTTTAAAACTTAAGGGAGACATGCAGGGGAAGTTTTTCATGCAGAGAGTGGCGGGTGCCTGGAAGAGGAGACGGTGGAAGCAGGCACATTAGCAACATTTAGGAGGCATCTGGGTGGGTGCATGAGTGAGGAGGGAATAGAGGGATACGGACCAAGTAAGGGCAGAAGGGTTTTTCTTTAGTTAGGGCATCATGATTGGCCAGATTGGAGGGCCGAAGGGCCTGTGCTGTACTGTTCTTTGAATGATGGACTGAATGGTCTAGAGCTCTTTTTAACACTTTCCTCCTTAAACAAACTGTTGCTGGCGATCTCTTACCTTTCGTTGTGTTCTTTTACAAACTTTAAACACCCTGTGACAACACAAATACATCGCATTTAGTAACATTAATTTCAGTGTTTCTGTTTGTGACCTTTATCATGTATTGGCTCGGTCAGAGATGATAGAGGGTAGCAGTGGAAGGGTGTGTTTCTGAATGGAGGGCTGTGACAAGTGGTGTTCCTCAGGGATCAACGCTGGGACCTTTGCTGTTTGTGATATATATAAATGATTTGGAAGAAAATGTAACTGGATTGATTAGTAAGTTTGTGGATGACATAACATTTGGTGGATTTGCGGATAGTGATGAGGACCATCAGAGGATACAGCAGGATATAGATCAGTTGGAGAATTGGGCAGAGAGATGGCAGATGGAATTTTATCTGGACAAATGTGAGGTAATGCATTTTGCAAGGTCTAGTACAGATAGGATATATATAGTAAATGGCAGAACTCTTAAGAGTATGGATAGGCAATCACAGATTACTGAAAGTGGCAATGCAAGTGGAGAAGGTAATGAAGAAGGCATACGGCATGCTGACCTTCATCGGCTGGGGCATTGAGTTTAAAAATTGGCAAGTCATGTTACAGCTTTATAAAACCTTAGTTAGGCTGCACTTGGACCATAGTATTCAATTCTGGTCACCGCACTACCAGGAGGCAGCTTTGGAGAGGATACAGAAAAGATTTACCAGGATATTGCCTGGTATGGAGAGCATTAACTATAAGAAGAGGTTAAAGAAATTTTCTTTGTTCCCGTTGGAGCGACAGAGGTTGGGGGGAGACCTGATAGAAATCTACAAGATTATGAGGGGCATGGACAGAGTGGATAGTTAGAAGCTTTTCCCCATGATGGAAGACTCAATTACACGGGGGCACAGGTTTAAAGTACCAGGGGCAAGGTTTAAAGAAAATGTACAAGGCAAGTTTTTTTACACAGAGAAAATTGGGGGCGGGGGGCGGTCCCTGAAACTCGCTGCTGGGGGAAGTAGCGGAAGTGGATATGAAAGTGAGTTTTAAGGAGCATCTTGATAAATCCATGAATAGGATGGGAATAGAGGGATATGGTCCCCGGAAGGGTAGGGGGTTTTAGTTCAGTTGGGCAGCAAGGTCAGTGCAGGCTTGGAGGGGCCGAAGGACCTGTTCCTGTGCTGTAATTTTCTTTGATCTCTGGAAGCGTATGATTATCAACTCAACATTCTGGGATATAGAATCTTCAGGCGAGACAGGGGAAAGAGTAAAAGAGGATGAGACATCGCATTATTAAGTAAGGAGACAGTTACTGCAGAAAGGAGACATGATATCTTGGAGGAAACATCAAATGAAGCTTTGTGTTAGGAATAAGAAGGGGGCAGTTACGTTGTTACTTGTTTATTTCAGACCCCCAGACAGTCAGTGGGATATTGAGGAACAAATCTGTACTCAGCTTGTGGAGATGTGTAAAAACAATCACAATTGGGTTATTATATTCGGTGATTTAAACTTTCCCAACATGAACTGGGATAGGCATGCAGTGGAGATGCTGGTGTTGGACTGGGGTGGGCTCAGTAAAATGTTTCACAACAGCAGGTTAAAGTCCAACAGGTTTATTTGGTAGCACACGTTTTCAGAGCACCCCTCCTTCATTAGATGAGTGGAGAGTTGTGTTCACGGACAGAGCACATATAGACAAAAACTCAATGATAGCATAATGACTGGAATGCAAGTTTTAACAGTAATCAAGTTTTTACAGGTACAGACAGGTACAGACAGTGCGAGTGAAGAGGAGAGGCATAATTTCAGGTTAAAGTGATGTGAATTGTCCCAAGCCAGGGCAGTTAGTAGGATTTTGTAAGCCCAGGTCAAATGAGCTTCTGAAAGTAATTAGGGATGCAAAGAGGGGATATGAGAAAGGTCTCGCTGGTAAAAGTAGGGAGAATCCCAACAATTTGGGTGGCATTGTGGAACAGTGGTTACGACTGCTGTCTCACAGCACCAGAGATCCAGGTTTGATTCCCAGCTTGGGTCAGTGTCTGTGTGGAGTCTGTTCGTTATTCCTGTGTCTGTGTGAGTTTCTTTCCTCCTGGTGCTCCAATTTCCTCCCACATGCCATGGTAAATTGTCCCTCACCGTCCCAAGATTAGAGGAGTTCATGGGGTGGGTTTGTGGGGATGTGTGATTAGACTTAGGTGGGATGCTGTCTTGGAGAGTCAGCAAGGTTTTACAACACCAATTTTAAATCCAACCAATTTATTTGATAGTAAATCCGTGAGCTTTCGACACTATGTTGTGCCTTCGTCAGGCAAATGCAGTGTTCTGATCTGCAGAGGCACTCATATCCACACAGACAGTTACAGATTGCTGATTAGAATGCGAATCCTTACATCTAACCTGCTATTCAAGTGTTAAAGTGGCTAACAGTGTGTGTGAAGGAAATCCTGAGCATTGGTTAGAGAATTGTGTATTTTCTCCAGACAGCACAGTAAGTGAGGTTTTTTGCTAACCCAGGCAAGTTACGGGGGTTACAGATAGTGTGACATGAAGCCATGATCCCTATTAAGACCGTCCTCATGTGTGCAGAACTTGGCTATCAGTCTCTGCTCAGCGACTCTGCGCTGTCGTGTGTCACGAAGGAGAACATTTGAAGAACATTTACCCGCAGGTCAGAGGCCAAATGCCCATGACTGCTGAGTGTTCGCCCACAGGACGGGAGCTGTTTTGCCTAGTGATTGTTGAGCAATGCTCATTCATCTGCTGCCGTAGTGTCTGCATGGTCTCCCCAATGTACCATGCTTCGGGACATCCTTTCTTGCAACGTATTAGGTAGACAACGTTGGCCGAGTTGCAAGTGTATGTACCGTGTACCTGTTGAATGGTATCCTCACGTTTGATGATGTCGTCCATGTCTATGATCCGGCATGTCTTGCAGAGGTTGCTGTGGCAGGGTTGTGTGGTATTGTGGTCACTGTTCTCCTGAAGGTTGGGTAGTTTGCTGCGAACAATGATCTGTTTAAGGTTGTGCGGTTGTCTGAAAGCAAGAAGTGGGGGGATGGGGATGGCCCTAGCAAGATTTCTCCGGAGTCTTCAACATGTCATTGATGACAGTGAACATCTCGCTAGGGCCATCCCCACCCCCCCACTTCTTGCTTTCAGACAACCGCACAACCTTAAACAGATCATTGTTCGCAGCAAACTACCCAACCTTCAGGAGAACAGTGACCACAATACAACACAACCCTGCCACAGCAACCTCTGCAAGACATGCCAGATCATAGACATGGACGACATCATCAAACGTGAGGATACCATTCACCAGGTACACGGTACATACTCTTGCAACTCGGCCAACGTTGTCTACCTAATACGTTGCAAGAAAGGATGTCCCGAAGCATGGTACACTGGGGAGACCATGCAGACACTACGACAGCGGATGAATGAGCATTGCTCAGCAATCACCAGGCAAAACAGTTCCCTTCCTGTGGGCGAACACTTCAGCAGTCATGGGCATTCGGCCTCCGACCTGCGGGTAAATGTTCTTCAAGGGGGCCTTCGTGACACACGACAGCACAGAGTCGCTGAGCAGAGACTGATAGCCAAGTTCCGCACACATGAGGACGGTCTTAAGAGGGATCTTGGCTTCATGTCACACTATCTGTAACCCCCGTAACTTGCCTGGATTAGCAAAAATCCTCACTTACTGTGCTGTCTGGAGAAAATACACAATTCTCTAACCAATGCTCAGGATTCCCTTCACACACATTGTTAGCCACTTTAACACTTGAATAGCAGGTCAGATGTAAGGATTCGCATTCTAATCAGCAATCTGTAACTGTCTGTGTGGATATGAGTGCCTCTGCAGATCAGAACACTGCATTTGCCTGACGAAGGCACAACATAGTGTCGAAAGCTTACGGATTTACTATCAAATAAATTGGTTGGATTTAAAATTGGTGTTGTAAAACCTTACTGAGTTTACCCCAGTCCAACGCCGGCATCTCTACATCATGACTTGGAGAGTCAGTGTAGACTTGATGGGCTTCATCTGTACAGTTGGAATTGTAAGATATTCTCTCAGTATATCAATGGGAAGAGGATAACCAGGGAAAGAGTGGGGCCCGTTAGGAAGCAAGGGGGCAATCTGTGGGTGGAGCCAGAGGGCATTGGTGGAGTGTTAAATAAATCACATCCGCCTTCACCCAAGGGAATGAGGACGATGGTGTGGAATTCAGGGAGGTTCTTGAGCAAATTAACATGGAGAAGGACAAGGTATTAGAGGTGTGTATCATAGATCATAGAATCATACAGTGCAGAAGAAGGCCATTCAGCCCATCTGTTGGCAGCCTTGAAAGTGGATAGATCTCCAGGTCCAGATGAATTGTGTCTCACACTGCTGTGGGAGGGAAGGGAGGAGATTGCAGGGGCTCTGACCCAAATTGTCAATTTCTCTCTGGCCATGGGAAGGTTCCAGATGATTGGAGAACAGCAAATGTGGTTCCGCTATTTAAGAAAAGCTGTAGGTAAACTATACCTTCCAGGGTATAGAAGGTATATACCTTCTATACCCTGAGAGACCTCTATAGGGAATTATAGGCCAGTGAGTCTTACTTCTGTGGTGGGCAAAGTGTTGGAGAGAATAATTAGGGATAGGATTTATAGTTATTTAGAGAGTAAAGAATTGATTGGAGATAGTCAGCATGGTTTTGTGAAGGGTAGGTCGTGCCTTACTAACCTCATTGAGTTTTTTGAAAAAGTGACTAAGGAGGTGAATGGGGGTAAGGTGGTTGATGTGGTATATATGGACTTTAGTAAGGCGTTTGATAAGGTGGCCCATGGAAGACTTCTGCAGAAAATGCAGATGTATGGGATAGAGGGTGATTTAGCTAATTGGGTTAGAATTGGCTAGCAGATAGAAGACAGAGGGTGGTGGTTGATGGGAGATATTCATCGTGGAGTTCGGTGACAAGTGGTGTACCTCAGGGGTCTGTTTTGGGGCCCTGCTGTTTGTAATTTTTATAAATGATCTGGATGAGGGTATTGAAGGATGGATTAGTCAATTTGCAGATGACACTAAAGTCGGTGGAGTGGTAGATAGTGAAGAGGGGTGTTATAGTTTGCAGAGGGACTTGGACAAGTTGCAGAGCTGGGCCGAGAGGTGGCAAATGGAGTTTAAGGTGGAAAAGTGTGAGGTAATGCACTATGGCAGAAATAATAAATGTGTAGAGGATAGGGCAAATGGTAGGATTCTTAGTAGTCTAGATGAACAGAGGGATCTTGGTGTGTATGTGCATAGATCCCTGAAAGTAGGCAGTCAAGTCGATAAGGTTGTTAAGAAGGCATATGGAGTCTTAGCTTTTATTGGTAGGGGGATTGAATTTCGGCGCCGCAACGTCATGTTGCAACTGTACAAAACTCTAGTGCGGCCGCACTTGGAGTATTGTGTGCAGTTCTGGTCCCCACATTATAAGAAAGATGTGGAGGCATTGGAGAGGGTACAGAGGAGGTTTACCAGGATGTTGCCTGGTATGGGGGCAGGTCTTATGAGGAGAGGCTGAGGGATTTGAGGTTGTTTTCGTTAGAAAGGAGGCGGCTAAGAGGAGACCTTATTGAAACATATAAGATGATTAGAGGTTTAGATAGGGTGGACAGTGATAGCCCTTTTCCTAGGATGGAAAAAGCTAGCACGAGGGGACACAGCTTTAAATTAAGGGGTGATAGTTATAGGACGGATATCAGAGGTAGGTTCTTTACCCAAAGGGTGTTCGGGAGTGGAATGCCCTGCCTGCAGCAGTTGTAGATGCGCCAAGTTTGGTGGCGTTTAAGAGGTTAGTTGATAAGTATATGGAAGAGAAGGGAATAGTTTAGTTTGGAGGGGCATTGCTTTTTATATTGGTCGGCGCAACATCGAAGGCCGGAGGGCCTGTTCTGTGCTGTAATGTTCTATGTTCTATGTTCTATACCAGGGAAACTTTAATTTCCGTGGTATAAACTGGAAGGTGCTTAGGGCTGGGGATCTGGAAGAGGAGGAATTTGTAAAATGCATTCAGGAATGTTTTTTGGAATAATATGTAGATAGCCCAACTAGAGTCCGGGTCTATACTGGACCTAGTGCTGGGTAATGAGCCCGATCAGATCATCAAAGTTTCAAGA
Organism: Sphyrna mokarran; assembly: GCA_024679065.1. NCBI lineage: Eukaryota > Metazoa > Chordata > Chondrichthyes > Carcharhiniformes > Carcharhinidae > Sphyrna > Sphyrna mokarran. Next base: position 2,204,724 of record JAGIQG010000006.1, read on the forward strand.
GGGGAACATGTGGCAAATAGTGACCACAATTCTGTAAACTTTAGGATAGTAATGTACAAGGATGAGGTGGCTAAATGGGCAGAGAACTGGCTTGGCCACAGGAGACAGAGGGTAGCAGTTGAAGGGTCTTTTTCCAGCTGGAGATCTGTGACCAGTGGTGTTCCGCAGGACTTTGTACTGGGAGCTCTGCTATTTGTGATTTATATAAATGATCTGGAAGAAGGTGTAACTGGTCTGATCAGTAAGTTTGTGGATGACACAAAGATGCTGGACTTGCTGATAGCGATGAACATTGGCAGAGAATACAGCAGAATATCGATTGGCTGGAAATTTGGGCAGAGAAATGGCAGATGAAATTTAATCCAGATAAATGCAAAGTGATGCATTTTGGTAGCACTAATGTAGCGGGGAGTTATACAATAAATGGCAGAACCAGTATAGAAACACAGAGGGATCTGGGTGTGCAAGTCCACAATTCCTTGAAGGTGGCAGCACAGGTGGAGAAGGTGGTGAAGAAGGCATATGGCCTGCTTGCCTTTATAGGATGGGGTATAGAGTATAAAAACTGGAGTCTGATATTGTAGCTGTACAGAACTCCGGTTAGGCCACATTTGGAATACTGCGTCCAGTTCTGGTCGCTGCACTACCAGAAAACATGGAGGCTTTGCAGAGAGTGCAAAGGAGGTTTGCCAGGATATTGCCTGGTATGGAGGGTCTTCGCTCTGAGGAGAGATTGGGTAAACTGGGGTTGTTCTCCCTGGAAAGATGGAGAATGAGGAGAGACCTAATAGAGGTGTATAAAATTATGAAGGGTATAGATAGGGTGAACAGTGGGAACCTTTTTCCCAGGTTGGAGATGATGATCATGAGGGGTCACAGGCTCAAGGTGAGGGGGCGGGGGGGGGAGGTTTAACTCAAATATCAGAGGGATGTTTTCTTACACAGAGGGTGGTGGGGGCCTGGAATGCACTGCGAAGCAGGGTGGTGGAGACGGATACAGTGGGATCGTTTAAGAATTACCTGAATAGTCACATGAACAGACTGGGAATGGAGGGATACAAACGAATGGTCTAGTTGGACCAATGAGTAGCTTGGAGGGGCCGAAGGGCCTGTTTCCTGTGCTGTATTGTTCTTTGTTCTATTGGAGAAAATTCTGAAGAAGAACATCTATCTCTACTTGGAGAGACAAAGCTTGATCAGGAAGAGTCAGCATGGCTTCGTCAGAGGGAGGTCATGCCTAACAAATTTGATTGAATTTTTTAAGGAGGTGACCAGGTGTGTAGATGAGGGTAGTGCAGTCGATATAGTTTATATGGATTTTAACAAAGCCTTTGACAAAGTTCCACATGGGAAAGCTTTGTAAAGAAGGTAAAATCACACAGGATACAGAATAATTTGATAAAGTGGATTCAAAACATGCTCAGTTGTAGGAGACAGAGGGTGTTAACAGAGAGCTGCTTTAGTAACTGGAAGCCAGTGTCCAGTGATGTCCCACAGGGATCTGTGATGGGCCCCCTATTATTCAACATTTATTTAAATGACATTGATGACTATGTGGGGGAGTAGGATTAGTACATTTGTGGATGACACAAAGACTGGCCAGTGGGTAATAGTGAGGTACAGTGTCTTAGGCTACAAGAAGATTCTGCTATTTAAGAAAGGCTGTAGGGAAACTATTGGAGAAACTTCGGAAGGAGGGCATCTATCTCCTCTTGGAGAGGCAAAGCTTGATCAGGGAGAGTCAGCATGGCTTCGTCAGGTGTGACCTATACAAAAAGGACGGTTGCACTTGAATCCCAGGGGGACCAATATCCTGACGGGAAGGTTTGCTAAGGGTACTGGGGAGATTTTAAACTAGAATGGTTGGGGGGAGGGAATTGAAATGAAGTGGCTGGGAGAGAGGAGGTTAGCTTATAGAGAGAGATTGTCGACAGTGTGAGAGGGAGGATAGACAGGTGATGGAGTAGGGAGCGCTCAGACCAAAGGTTTGAGATATGTCTACTTTAATGCTAGCAGTGTTGGAACAAAGTGGATGAGCTTAGAGCATGGATAGCTACTTGCAAATGTGATGTGATGGCCATTACAGAGACTTGGATGACTCAGGGTATGGATAAGGTGAACAGTGGGAAGCTTTCTCCCAGGTTGGAAGTGACGATCACAAGGGACCACAGGCTCAAGGAGAGAGGGGCGAGGTTTAACTCCGATATCAGATGGACATTTTTTACACAGAGGGTGGTGGGGGCCTGGCATGCACTGCCAAGCAGGGTGGTGGAAGTGGACAAGCTGGGATCGTTTAAGAATTACCTGGATAGTCACATGGGAATGGAGGACTGGTTACTTCAAATGCCGGGTATGAGAAGTTTCAGGAGAGAGGCAAAAGAGTGGGGGAGTGGCATTGTTGATCAGAGATAGTGTCACAGCTGTAGAGAAGGTGAATGTCATGGAGGGACTGTCTACAGAGTCTCTGTGGGTGGAAGTTCAGAACAGCAAGGAGTCAATTACATTGTTTTCTATAGGCCGCCCAATAGATTGAGGAGCAGATAGGGAAACAGATCCTGGAAAGATGTAATAATAACAGAGTTGTCGTGATGGGAGACTTTAATTTCCCAAATATCGATTAGAATATCCCTAGAATGAGGGATTTGGATGGGGAGGAGTTTGCTCGGTGTGTTCAGGACGATTTCCTGACACAGTATGTGGATAAACCTACAAGAGGAGAGGCTGTACTTGATCTGGTATTGGGAAATGAACCTGGACAGGTGTCAGATCTCTCAGTAGGAGAACGTTTTGGGGATAGTGATCATAACTCTATCTCCTTTACGCTAGCATTGGGAAGAGATACAATCAGGCAAGATAGGAAAGTGTTTATCTGGAGTAAGGGGAATTATGAAGCCATCAGGCAGGAAATTGGAGTATAAATTGGAAGGAGGTTTTCTCGGGGAAATGCACCAAAGTAAGGTGGCAGATTTTCAAGGAATGTTGGTCTGGAGTTCTGTACAACAACGTTGCGATGAGACAGGAAGGTTTTGGTAGATTACGGAACCATGGTGCACGAAAGTTGTAATGAATCTAGTCAAAAAGAAAAAAAAATGTACAAAAGGTTCAGTGAGCGAGGTAACGTTAGGGATCTAGAGGAGTATACGGCTTGTATGAAGGAACTTAAGAAGGAAATTAGGAGAACCAGAAGGGGTCATGAGAAAGCTTGACGGGTAAGATTAAGGAAAACCCTAAGGCGTTCTACAAGTATGTGAAGAGCAAAAGGATGAGATGAGAAGGAATAGGATCTATAAAATGTGATGGTGGGAAAGTTTGTATAGAACCGGTAGAAATAGCAGAGGTACTCAATGAATACTTTACTTCGATATTCATGGTGGAACAGGATCTTGGTGGTTGTAGTGCAGGCTTGCGGCCGACTGAAAAGCTTGAGTATATGGACATTAAGAAAGAGGTATTGGAGATTTTGAATAGCTTCAAGATAGATAAGTCGCTGGGACTGGATGGGATGTACCCTAGGTTACTGTGGGAGGCAAGGGAAGAGATTGTAATGTCTCTGGCGATGATCTTTGCATCATTGGTGGAGATGGGAACGGATTGGAGGATTGTGGATGTGGTTCCTTTATTCAAGAAAGGGAATAGAGATAGCCCAGGAAATTATCGACCGGTAAGCCTAATGTCAGTTTTTGGTAAGTTGATGGAGAAGATCCTGAGAGTCAGGATTTCTGAACATTTAGAGAAGTTTAGTATAATCAAAAGTAGTCAGCACGGCTTTGTCAAAGGCAGGTCGTGTCTTACGAGCCTGGTTGAGTTTTTTGAAGATGTGACTAAACACATTGACGAAGGAAGAGCAATAGATGTTGTTTATATGGACTCCAGCAAGACATCCCCCATGCAAGGCTTATTGAGAAAGTGAGGGGGCATAGGTTCCAAGGGGACGTTGCTTTGTGGATCCAGAACTGGCTTGCCCGCAGAAGGCAGAAAGTGGTTACAGATGGAGGTCTTTTTCTGCATGGAGGTTGGTCACCAGTGGAGTGCCCCAGGGATCTGTTCCAAGACCCTTGCTGTTTGTGGTTTTTATAAATGACCTGCATGAGGAAGTGGAGGGATGGGTTGATACGTTTGCCAATGACATGAAGGTTGGTGGTGTTGTGGATAGTCTGGAGGGATGTCTGAAGTTGCAGCGAGACATAGATAGTATGCAAGACTGCACGGAGACGTGGCAGATGGACTTCAACGCGGATAAATGTGTGGTGGTCCATTTTGACAGATCCACTGGGATGAAGAAATATGATATTAAGGGTAAGACTCTTAGCAGTGTGGAAGATCAGAAGGATCTTGGAGTATGATCTTAGGAAGAAAAGAAAGATGTATAAAAGGTTCAGAGAACTAGGGGATGTTAGGGATCTAGAGGAGTATAAGGTGTGTAGAAGGGAGCTTAAAAAGGAAATTAGGAGAGCCAGAAGGGGTCATGAAAAGACCTTGGCAGGTAAAATTAAGGAGAATCCCAAGGCCTTCTACAAATATGTGAAAAGTAAAAGGATGAGAAGAGAAGGGATAGGGCCTATAAAAGGTGAAGGGGGAAAAGTCTGTGTGAATCCGGAAGAAATGGCAGAGGTGCTTAACGAGTACTTTACCTCGGTATTCACGGCGGAAAGTGAACTGAGAGGTTGTACTGCAGGTTTGAGGCATACGGAAAAGATTGAGTATGTGGATGTTAGGAAAGAGGATGTGTTAGACCTGTTAAATTCTATCAAGATAGACAAGTCACCGGGACCGGATGGGATGTACCCCAGGTTATTGTGGGAGGTGAGGGAAGTGGTTGCAGAGCCCCTGGCGATGATATTTGCGTCGTCCATGGAAACGGGAGAGGTTCCGGAGGATTGGAGGATTGCGGATGTGGTTCCTATCTTTAAGAAAGGGAACAGGGATAGTCCAGGAAATTACCGACCGGTGAGTTTGACTTCAGTGGTTGGTAAGCTGATGGAGAGGCTTCTGAGGGATAAGATATGTGAACATTTGGAGAAGTTTGGACTGATTAGAAATAGTCAGCATGGTTTTGTCAAGGGCAGGTCATGCCTTACAAGCCTAGTTGAGTTCTTCAAAAATGTGACTGAACACATTGACGAAGGAAGAGCAGTGGACGTAGTGTACATGGACTTTAGTAAAGCGTTTGATAAGGTCCCCCATGCAAGGCTTCTGGAGAAGGTGAGAGGGCATGAGATCCAAGGGGCTTTGGCCTCATGGATCCAGAACTGGCTTGCCGGCAGAAGGCAGAGAGTGGTTGTGGATGGGTCTTGTTCTGCATGGAGGTCGGTAACCAGTGGAGTGCCCCAGGGATCTGTTCTGGGACCCCTGCTGTTTGTCATTTTCATAAATGACCTGGATGAGGAAGTGGAGGGATGGGTTAGTAAGTTTGCCGACGATACAAAGGTCGGTGGTGTTGTGGATGGTCTGGAGGGATGCCAAAAGTTGCAGTGGGACATAGACAGGATGCAAGACTGGGCGGAGAAGTGGCAGATGGACTTCAACGCAGATAAATGTGTAGTGGTCCATTTTGGCAGGAATAATGGGATGGAGGAGTACAATATAAGGGGTAGGAGTGTTAGCTGTGTTGTAGAGCAGAAGGATCTCGGGGTCCGGGTCCATAGGACTCTTAAATCGGCCTCGCAGGTGGAGGAAGTGGTCAAGAAGGTGTACGGTGTACTGGCCTTCATTAATCGAGGAATTGAGTTTAGGAGTCAGGAGGTAATGATGCAGCTCTATAAGACTCTTGTCAGACCCCAGTTGGAGTATTGTGCGCAGTTCTGGTCGCCTCATTATAGGAAGGATGTAGAGGCTATTGAGAGAGTGCAGAGGAGATTTACAAGGATGCTGCCTGGATTGGGAGGCAGGCCTTATGAAGATAGGTTGAGGGAGCTGGGACTCTTCTCACTGGAGAGACGTAGGTTGAGAGACGACCTGATAGAGGTTTATAAAATGTTGAGAGGAATAGATAGGGTGGACTCTCAGAGACTATTTCCCTGAGCTGAAATGGTCACTACGAGAGGACACAGATTAAGGTGCAGGGAAGCAAATACAAAGGAGATGTCAGGGGTAGGTTTTTCACTCAGAGGGTGGTGAGTGAATGGAATTGGCTGCTGTCGGAGGTGGTTGAGGCAAACCCGCTGGGGTCTTTTAAAAGACTTCTGGATGAGTATATGGAAACGAATGGGATAGGGGGTTATAGATAGGTCTGTGGATTGGTAGATGTGATCGGCGCAACTCATGGGCCGAAGGGCCTGTTTGTGCTGTATTGTTCTATGTTCTATGAGTTCATAGGACTCTCAAATTGGCCTCGAAGGTGGAGGAAGTGGTCAAGAAGGCGTATGGTGTACTGGCCTTCATCAATCGAGGGATTGAGTTTAGGAGTCAGGAGGTAATGCTGCAGCTTTATAAGACCCTTGTCAGACCCCACTTGGAGTACTGTGTGCAGTTCTGGTCGCCTCACTATAGGAAGGGTATAGAAGCTATAGAAAGGGTACAGAAGAGATTTACAAGGAAGTTGCCTGGATTGGATGGCATGCCTTATGAAGATAGGTTGAGGGAGCTCGGCCTTTTCTCCTTGGAGAGACGAAGGATGAAGAGTGACCTGATAGAGGTGTATAAGATGTTGAGAGGTATTGATTGAATGGATAGTCAGAGGCTTTTTCCCAGGGCTGAAATGGTTGCTATGGAGGACACAGATTTAAACTGCTGGGGAATAGGTACAGAGGAGATGTCGGGGTAAGTTTTTCACTCAGAGAGTGGTGGGTGTGTGGAATTGGCTGCTGGCAACAGTAGTGGAGGTGGATTCGATAGGGTTTATTAAGAGACTTTTAGATAAGTACATGGAACTTAGTAAGATAGAGGGTTATAGGTAAGCCTACTAATCTCTAAGGTAGGGACATGTTCAGCACAACTTTGTGGGCCGAAGGGCCTGTATTGTGCTGTAGTTTTTCTATGTTACTATATAAGATATAGACGGAATGATCAAATGGGCAGATAAGCAGCAGATGGAATTTAGCCCTGAAAAGTGTGAGGTGATACGTTTTGGAAGGAGTAATTTGACAAGGAAGTATTCGCTTTCTAGTAGGACACTGTGAAATAAAGGGACTTGGAGTGTTTGACCACAGATCTCTGAAAATGGAAGGGCATGTTGGTAGGATGGTGAAAAAGGCAAATGGAATACCTGCCTTCTTAATCGCGGTATAGATCACAAACATAGAACATAGAACATTACAGCACAGAACAGGCCCTTCGGCCTTCGATGTTGTGCCGACCAATATAAAAAGCAATGCCCCTCCAAACAAAACCATTCCCTTCTCTTCCATATACTTATCAACTAACCTCTTAAACGCCACCAAACTTGGCGCATCTACAACCGCTGCAGGCAGGGCATTCCACTCCCGAACCACCCTTTGGGTAAAGAACCTACTCTGATATCCGTCCTATAACTATCACCCCTTAATTTAAAGCTGTGTCCCCTCGTGCTAGCTTTCTCCAGCCTAGGAAAAAGGCTATCACTGTCCACCCTATCTAAACCTCTAATCATCTTATATGTTTCAATAAGGTCTCCTCTTAGCCGCCTTCTTTCTAACGAAAACAACTCAAATCCCTCAGCCTCTCTTCATAAGACCTGCCCTCCATACCAGGCAACATCCTGGTAAACCTCCTCTGTACCCTCTCCAATGCCTCCACATCTTTCTTATAATGTGGGGACCAGGAACTGCACACAATACTCCAAGTGCGGCCGCACTAGAGTTTTGTACAGTTGCAACATGACGTTGCGGCTCCAAAATTCAATCCCCCTACCAATAAAAGCTAAGACTCCATATGCCTTCTTAACAACCTTCTCGACTTGACTGCATACTTTCAGGGATCTATGCACATACACACCAAGATCCCTCTGTTCATCAAGACTACTAAGAATCCTACCATTAGCCCTATACTCTACACAGTTATTATTTCTGCCATAGTGCATTACCTCACACTTTTCCACATTAAACTCCATTTGCCACCTCTCGGCCCAATTCTGCAACTTGTCCAAGTCACTCTGTAAACTATAACACCCCTCTTCACTATCTACCACTCCACCAACTTTAGTGTCATCTGCAAATTTACTAATCCAAAAGCAGGGAAATCATGCTGGAGTTGTCTAGAACTTTGGCGAGGCCAGAGCTGAAGTACTGTGTGGAGTTCTGGTCACCACATTATAGGAAGGATGTGATTGCATTGGAGGGGGAGCAGAGGAGATTCACCAGGATACTGCCTGGGATGGAACATTTAAGTTATGGAGAGAGGTTGTGTAGGCTTGGATTTTTTTTTGTGGGAGCAGAGAAGACTGAGGGGGCGATCTGATCGAGGTGACAGGATTATAAGGGACATAGACAGCATGGATAAAGAGCAGTTGTTCCCTTTAGTTGAAGGATCAATCATGACGGACACAAGTTAAAAGTGACGAGTGGTAGGTTTAGGAGGGGATGTGAGGGAAAACCTTTTTACCCAGAGGGTGGTGAGGGTCTAGAATGTGTTGCCTTGGAGGGTGGTAGATGTTGGATGCCTCACATCCTTTAAAAAGCACCTGAATGAGTATTTGGCACATCATAACATTCAGGGCTATGGACCAAGTGCTGGGAAATGGGATTAGTTGGGAGTTCAGATATTTTGAATGTGTCAGTGCAGACCTGATGGGCTGAAGGGCCTCTTCTACATGGTACGATTTATAATCAGTAATGCTTCAATCAGAAACCCCTCAGCTCTGTTGGACTATAACTTATCTACAACCATAGTCATGAGTTATCTTGTTAATAAACAATAAAACTTTAGAAAGCAATGGCATGGCACTCTGACAGTGGTTGTGGATAAGTTGAAGGCAGTAATGCTTCATTCCATCAGTGTCTGCCTCAGGCAGTGTCCCTTCTGTTTTTGTTCAGGATGTGGCTCAGCTACAGCTGCTGTGTCCATGTCACAGCCTTATTACATGCTTGGTTCTCAAATCAGAAAGATGTCCATACTTCAAATTATTCCCCAAGACAGTGATAGCCTCAAAACTCATCCTGAGCGAAACTTGTATTTTAAACTCACAGCAAATCACTGCACTTACACAGGGTCAGGGCGGAGAATGATCTCAGCATGGAATTCCTCAATGAAACTGGAAATCCCAGCCCAGGAAATGATCTCCTGCCCTTTCAGGCAGAGCAAACTCGAAGGGCCAAATGGACTCCTCCTGCTTCTATCTTCTATATTTCTATCAACATCTGGTACTTACCCTTCATAGTAATGAAGCGCACTCTTGAAATAGTTACACTGCGACATATGCCAAAAGGTACCATGGTTGTTCCATTCATGCATCCTGTTAAAAAACCAGAGTCATTAAAGCACAGCAAGGGCCATTCAACCCATTAAATTCATGCTAACTCACTTTAGCGCTATCTAGTTAACCACATTCCACTGCTCTACTCTCCCAACTCTGAATCAGTTTAATTGAGTCAATCTGGAGATACTGTCCAGTGGCAGGAAGATCAATATGAAGGGGAGAAGCAGCAAATGATCATCAGATTACTCACTTTGACAGAGTGTCTTAAAGCAGTAAAGTGAAGTCATGAGATAGAGGGGCTTAGGAAGGAATTCCAGAGATTGTGGGCCAGACAACTGCCATAAATGGTGGACTGGTCGATACTGGCAATATTCACAATGCCAAATATCAAGGTGCAACAATACCCTGGAGGATTATGGATAAGAACAAGTTGCAGATGTGGAGAGGGTTTTATGAACTTGGAAAGAATTGAAAAGTTGGCCTTCATAGTGTGAGGATTTGAGTACAGGAGAAGGGCTGTGTTGCTGTATATACAAGTCCTTGGCAAGGCCACACCTGGAGTATTGAGTACAGTTTTAGGCTCCTTATCTAAGGAAGGATGCCCTTGCCATAAGGGGAGTGCAGCAAAGGTTTACTAGACTGATTCCTGGGATGTCACATGGGGAGAGACTAAGTCGATTACAATTATATTCACTGGAGTTTAGAAGAGTGAGAGGAGATTTCATAGAAGCTTATAAAATTCGAACAGTGTTAGCCAGTGGAGATTCAGGGTGGATGTTACTAATGGTGGGGGATCCAGAACCAAGGGTCATAGTGCAAGGATACGCGGTAAATCTTTCAGAACTGAGAGGAGGAGAAATTTCTTCACTCAGAAACTGGTCTGTGGATTTCAGTACCATGGAAAGCAGTTGAAGCCAAAGCATTACAAATTTTGCTGGAGTTAGATCAAATACTTGGGGCGAAGGAATCAAAGAATATGGAGGAAAGGTGGGATCAGGTTCTTGAGAGAGATGATCAGCCATGATCAGAATGAATAACAGGGCTGAATGGCCTTCTCTTGCTCCTTCTGTCTATATTCCCTAAAATTAGATTCAATACTATCCTCTCACTTACACAGCTTTCTATATGCTGTGCAAAAAGCTTCCCTAGATGCAGGATGGGTTCATGATGGATTAAAGATGAGTTAATAATGGATTTATGGTGAGTTAATGGGGGATTAATGATGAGTTAATGGGGGGGATTAATGGTGAGTTAATGATGGGTTAATGGCGAGTTAATGGTTAGTTAATGGTAGATCGCCATTTGTAATCAGTTGTATTACAGGAATGTTGGTTAAAACAAGTGTCTGCTGGAATCTCCCCGTGTTCTCCAATCTTGTGTCACACCAGTGGGAAATTACACCAGCCCCAAACCCACTTGAGGCAGACCTCAGTTTGCTCCAGAGCGGAACATTGAAAAGGTAGAATTTTATCACATTATTTTCAGTGAGAAAACTGGTGTGATTAGTAAATTTGCGGATGACACCAAAGTCGGTGGATGGTAGATAGTGAAGAAGGGTGTTATAGTTTGCAGAGGGACTTGGACAAGTTGCAGAGCTGGGCCGAGAGGTGGCAAATGGAGTTTAGTGTGGAAAAGTGTGAGGTAATGCACTTTGGCAGGAATAATAAATGTGTAGAGTATAGGGCTAATGGTAGGATTCTTAATAGTGTTGATGAACAGAGGGATCTTGTGTATTTGTGCATAGATCCCTGAAAGTAGGCAGTCAAGTCGATAAGGTTGTTAAGAAGGCATACGGAGTCTTAGCTTTTATTGGTAGGGGGATTGAATTTCGGAGCCGCAGCATCATGTTGCAACTGTACAAAACTCTAGTGCGCCGCACTTGGAGTATTGTGTGCAGTTCTGGTCCCCACATTATAAGAAAGATGTGGAGGCATTGGAGAGGGTACAGAGGAGTTTACCAGGATGTTGCCTGGTATGGAGGGCAGGTCTTATGAAGAGAGGCTGAGGGATTTGAGGTTGTTTTCGTTAGAAAGGAGGCGGCTAAGAGGAGACCTTATTGAAGCATATAAGATGATTAGAGGTTTAGATAGGGTGGACAGTGATAGCCTTTTTCTGAGGATGGAGAAAGCTAGCACGAGGGGACATAGTTTTAAATTAAGGGGTGGTGGTTATAGGACGGATGTCAGAGGTAGGTTCTTTACCCAGAGGGTGGTAAGGGTATGGAATGCCCTGCCTGCTACAGTTGTAGATGCGCCAAGTTTGGTGGCGTTTAAGAGGTTAGGAGATAAGTTTATGGATGAAAAGGGAATGGTTTAGGTTAGAGGGTCATTGCTTTTTGTGAATTGGTCGGCGCAACATCGAAGGCCGAAGGGCCTGTTCTGCGCTGTAATGTCCTATGTTATATGTACATGGAGGTGTGGGAGAGAGAAAGGGGGGGATAGTCAGTGATAGAGGGGAGTGTACATGGGGGTGTGGGAGGGGGAATGGGGGGATAGTCAGTGATAGAGGGGAGTGTACATGGGGGTGTGGGAGGGGGAATGGGGTAGAGTCAGTGATAGGGGAGAGTGTACATGGGGTGTGGGAGGGGGAATGGGGGTAGAGTCAGTGATAGGGGAGAGTGTACATGGGGGTGTGGGAGGGGGAATGGGGGGGAGAGTCAGTGATAGGGGAGAGTGTACATGGGGTGTGGGAGGGGGAAATGGGGAGAGAGTCAGTGATAGGGGAGAGTGTACATGGGGGTGTGAGAGGGGGAATGGGGGTAGAGTCAGTGATAGGGAGAGTGTACATGGGGTGTGGGAGGGGGAATGGGGTGAGTCAGTGAGGAGGGGAGAGTGTACATGGGGGTGTGGGAGGGGGAATGGGGGGAGTAGAGTCAGTGATAGGGGAGAGTGTACATGGGGGTGTGGGAGGGGGAATGGGGTAGAGTCAGTGATAGGGGAGAGTGTACATGGGGGTGTAGGAGGGGGAATAGAACAGAGAACATAGAACATTACAGCGCAGTACAGGCCCTTCGGGCCTCGATGTTGCGCCGGCCAGTGGATCCTCTGACCTAAACTATTCCAAGATCATCCATATGCCTATCCACCGAGCATTTGAATGCCCCCAAAGTAGGTGAGTCCACAACTGCTGCAGGCAGGGCATTCCATGCCCTCACCACCCTCTGTGTAAAGAACCTGCCTCTTTACACAGGCAGGTAAAGAAAGGGGGGGATAGTCAGTGATAGAGGGGAGTGTACATGGAGGTTGGGAGGGGGAATGGTGGTAGAGTCACTGTCAGGGGAGAGTGTACATGGGGGTGTGGGAGGGGGAATGGGGGGTAGAGATAGTGATAGGGGAGAGTGTACATGGGGGTGTGGGAGGGGGAATAGAACAGAGAACATAGAACATTACAGTGCAGTACAGGCCCTTCGGCCCTCGATGTTGCGCCGGCCAGTGGATCCTCTGACCTGAACTATTCCAAGATCATCCATATGCCTATCCACCGAGCATTTGAATGCCCCCAAAGTAGGTGAGTCCACAACTGCTGCAGGCAGGGCATTCCATGCCCTCACCACCCTCTGTGTAAAGAACCTGCCTCTGACATCCGTCCTATAACTACCACCTCTTAATTTAAAGTTATGTCCCCTCGTGTTGGTCATCACCATCCGAGGAAAAAGGCTCTCACTATCCACCCTATCCAGTCCTTTGATCATCTTATACGCCTCAATTAGGTCACCGCGTAACCTTCTTCTCTCTAATGAAAATAACCTCAGGTCCCTCAGCCTTTCCTCATAAGGCCTTCCCACCATACCAGGCAACATCCTGGTAAACCTCCTCTGCACCCTTTCCAATGCTTCCACATCTTTCTTATAATGCGGCGACCAGAACTGTACGCAATACTCCAAGTGCGGCCGCACCAGAGTTTGTACAGTTGTAACATAACCTCACGGCTCCTAAATTCAATCCCTCTACCAATAAAAGCTAACACACCGTACGCCTTCTTAACAACTTTATCAACCTGGGTGCCAACTTTCAAAGAGCTATGTACTTGTACCCCAAGATCCCTCTGCTCGACAACACTATTAAGGGTCCTTCCATTAGCCCTATATTTCATATGCCTGTTATTCCTACCAAAGTGAATCACCTCACACTTATCCGTATTGAATTCCATTTGCCACCTCACGGCCCAGCTCTGCAACCTATCTATGTCCCTCTGCAAACTGTAACATCCATCCTCGCTGTCTACACCTCCGCCCACTTTGGTATCGTCAGCAAATTTACTTATCCAACCCTCTACATTCTCATCTAGGTCATTTATCAAAATGACAAACAGCAGTTGCCCCAAAACAGATCCTTGAGGTACACCACTTGTAGCTGCACTCCAGGTTGAATATTTCCTATCAACCACCACCCTCTGTCTTCTATCAGCTAGCCAATTCCTAATCCAAACTGCTAAATCACCTTCAATCCCATGCATCTGCACTTTCTGCAGTAGCCTACCATGGGGAACCTTATCAAACGCTTTGCTAAAATCCATATACACTACATCAACTGCCTTACCCTTATCTACCTCTTTGGTCACCTCCTCAAAAAACTCAATAAGGTTTGTGAGGCACAACCTACCCTTCACAAAACCGTGCTGACTATCCCTAATCAATTTATTTCTCTCTAGATGCTTATAAATCCTATCCCTTATAATTCTTTCCAAGACTTTGCCCACAACAGAAGTCAGGCTCACCGGTCTATAATTTCCAGGATGGTCCCTACTCCCCTTTTTGAACAAAGGGACAACATTTGCCATCCTCCAGTCTTCCGGCACTATACCTGTAGCCAACAATGACATGAAGATCAAAGCCAAAGGCTCTGCAATCTCCTCTCTAGCCTCCCAGAGAATCCTAGGGTAAATCCCATCTGGCCCAGGGGATTATCAATTTTCATACCCTCAAGATTCGCTAACACCTCCTCCTTGTGAACCTCAATCCTGCCCAGTCTACAACCTGGTATCGCAGTATTCTCCCCGACAACATTGTCTTTCTCCTGCGTGAATACTGACGAAAAATACTCATTCAGTGTCTCTCCTATCTCCTCAGGCTCCACGCACAACTTCCCACTGCTATCTCTGACTGGCCCTAATCTTGCCCTAACCAATCTTTTATTATTTATATACCTGTAAAAAGCTTTAGAATTCTCCTTAATGCTATCCGCCAAAGTCTTCTCGTGTCCTCTTCTAGCTCTTCTCAACTCCCTCTTTAGCTCCTTCCTGGCTAATTTATATTAGGGTGAAAGGGGGTGTAGAGTCAGTGATAGGGGACAGTGTACATGGGGGTGCGGGGAGGGAATGGGGGGGGAGAGTCAGTGATAGGGGAGAGTGTACATGGAGGTGTGGGAGATGGAATGGGAGAGTAAGTGATAGGGGAGAGTGTACATGGGGGTGTGGGAGGGGAAATGGGGGGGAGTCTGTGATAGAGGAGAGTGTACATGGTGGGTGTGGGAGGGAATGGTTAAGAGTAGTGATAGGGAGAGTGTACTTGGGGGTGTGGGAGGGGGGAATGGGGGTGAGTGTCAGTGATAGGGGAGGTTACATAGGGGTGTGGGAGGGGGAATGGGGGGGGAGTCAGTGACAGGGGAGAGTGACATGGGGGTATATGGAGGGGGAAGGTGGGTAGAGTCAGTGATAGAGGAGAGTGTACATGGGGTGTGGGAGGGGAATGGGGGGAAGTCAGTGATAGGGGGAGAGTGTACATGGGGGTGTGGGAGGGGAATGGGGGGGGTAGTGTGCAGTGATAGGGGAGAGTGTACATGGGGGTGTGGGGGAAGGGGGGGTGGAGTAGGTGGGGGGTGTGGGAGGGGGAGTCAGTGATAGGGGAGAGTGTACATGGGGTGTGGGAGGGGAATGGGGGGGGTAGGGAGAGTCAGTGTGATAGGGGAGAGTGTACATGGGGGTGTGGGAGGGGAATGGGGGGGAGAGTCAGTGATAGGGGAGAGTGTACATGGGGGTGAGGGAGGGGAATGGGGGGTAGAGTCAGTGATAGGGGAGAGTGTACATGGGGGTGTGGGAGGGGGAATGGGGGGTAGAGTCAGTGATAGGGGAGAGTGTACATGGGGGTGTGGGAGGGGGAATGGGGGGGAGAGTCAGTGATAGGGGAGAGTGTACATGGGGGGTGTGGAGGGGGAATGGGGGGGAGAGTCAGTGATAGGGGAGAGTGTACAAGAACATAGAACATTACAGCGCAAAACAGGCCCTTCGGTCCTCGATGTTGCGCCGACCAATTAGGACAAGCAGTGACCCACTAACCTAAACCATTCCCCTTTTCATCCATAAACTTATCTACTAACCTCTTAAACGCCACCAAACTTGGCGCATCTACAACTGACGCAGGCAGGGCATTCCATACCCTACCACCCTCTGGGTAAAGAACCTACCTCTGACATCTGCTCCTAAAACCACCACCCCTTAATTTAAAGCTATGTCCCCTTGTGCCAGCTTTCTCCATCCTAGGAAAAGGCTATCACTGTCCACCTATCTAAACCTCTAATCATATATGTTGCAATAACGTAATGGCGAGTGTGGGAGGGGGAATGGGGGTGAGTCAGTGATAAGGGAGATGGGGGTGGGTTGGGGGGGGGGGGGTGTGTGGGGTTTGTTGTGGGGTGGGGGGGTAGTGATAGCATGGGGGTGGGGAGGGGGGAATTGGGGGAGAGTCAGGGATAAGGGAGAGTGTACAGGGGTTTGGGGGAGACGTGGGAGGGGGAAATGGGGGCGCGTCAGTGATAGGGTGAGAGGGCATGGGGGTTGGGGGAGGGGGGAATGGGGGGAGTAGTCAGTGATAGGGTTGAGAGTGTGGGGGTGTGGGAGGGGGTGGAATGGGGGGAGAGTCAGTGATAGGGGAGTGTACATGTGGGTAGGGAGGGGGAATGGGGGGGAGAGTCAGTGATAGGGGGAGAGTGTACATTGGGGTGTGGGAGGGGGAATGGGGGGAGAGTCAGTGATAGGGGAGAGTGTACATGGGGGTGTGGGAGGGGGAAATGGGGGGGGAGTCAGTGATAGGGGAGAGTGTACATGGGGGGTGTGGGGGGGAATAGGGGGGTAGAGTCAGTGTAGGGGAGGTCAGGTACATGGGTGTGGGAGGGGGAATGGGGGGAGAGGGAGTTGTGACAGGGGTGTGGGAGGGGAGGTGGGCGAGAGTGTACATAGGGGTGTGGGGGGGGGAATGGGGGGAGAGTCAGGTGATAGGGGAGAGTGTACAGGGGGCGTGTGGAGGGGGAATGGGGGGAGAGTCATGATAGGGGAGAAGTGTACATGGGGGATGTGGGAGGGGGGAATGGGGGGGAGAGTCAGTGATAGGGAGAGTGTACATGGGGGTGTGGGAGGGGGAATGGGGGGGGAGAGTCAGTGATAGGGGAGAGTGTACATGGGTGTGGGAGGAGGGGAATGGGGAGGAGAGTCATGGGGAGAGTGGTGTTGGGAGGGGGGAATGGGGGGAGAGTCAGTGATTAGGGGAGAGTGTACATGGGGGTGAGGGAGGGGGGAATGGGGGGGAGAGCAGTGATAGGGGAGAGGTACATGGGGTGGGGGAGGGGGGAATGGGGGGGAGAGTCAGTGATAGGGGAGAGTGTACATGGGGGTGTGGGAGGGAAGGGGGGAGGAAGTTGACAGGGTGAGAGGTACATGGGGTTGTGGGAGGGGGAATGGGGGGAGGAGAGTCAGGATAGGGGAGAGTGTACATGTGGGGTGTGAGAGGAGGGGGGGAGGGGGGAAGTAGTGATAGGGGAGAGTGTACATGGGGGTGTGGAGGGGATGGGGGGGAGGGATAGGGGAGAGTGTACAGAGGGGGTGTGGGAGGGGGAATGGGGGGGATAGTCAGTGATAGGGGAGAGTGTACAGGGGGCGTGTCGGAGGGGGAATGGGGAGAGTCAGTGATGAGGAGAGTGTTACATGGGGGTGTGGGATGGGGGAAATGGGGGGGAGAGTCAGTGTGATAGGGGAGAGTGTACATGGGGTGTGGGGAGGTGGGGGGAGGGGGATATGGGGGGAGAGTCAGTGATAGGGGAGAGTGTACATGGGGGTTGTGGGAGGGGAATGGGGGAGAGTCAGTGATGATAGGGGTGAGAGTGTACATGGGGGGAGGGAGGGGGAATGGGGGGAGAGTCAGTGATAGGGGAGAGCTGTACATGGGGTGTGGGGGGGGAATGGGGGGAGAGTCAGATAGTCAGTGATAGGGGAGAGTGTACATGGGGGTTGTGGGGGGGGGAATGGGGGAGAGAGTCAGTGAGGGGAGAGTGTACATGGGGGTGTGGGAGGGGGAATGGGGGAGAGTCAGTGATAGGGGAGAGTGTACATGGGGGTGTGGGAGGGGAATGAGGGGAGAGAGTCAGTGATAGGGGAGAGTGTACATGGGGGTGTGGGAGGGGGGAATGGGGGGGAGAGTCAGTGATAGGGGGAGAGTGTACATGGGGGTGTGGGAGGGGGAATGGGGTAGAGTCAGTGATAGGGGAGAGTGTACATGGGGTTGAGGGAGTTCGCATTTATTTCCTCTGATATTTTCTGCTCTGCTGTTGTGCATTCTGCTTCGTTCTAGTTTGATAACATGGGATGCAAAATCCTGGACATCTCTCTGACCAGAACCATGCCAGTCAATCCGCACTTACCAAAATCTCTCATTACTTTTCCCGGATAAATCTGGCCAGTAGCTTTTCATCATTTGCATTAGAGGCTGGAAGAAAAGTAATTTATCCTCAGTGACAATATAGTGGAAAGGAAAAGATCTGAAAAAACATGGAAGTTTTAACAAAGTCATCATGTCATGCTCAAGAGAATCAGAGAGCGAGGTGACATTAATGCCTCTTAACCTAATTTGCTCATTCATTTTAGCTAGCTTTGCATTTGGAACATAGAACATAGAACATTACAGCACAGAACAGGCCCTTCGGCCTTCGATGTTGCGCCGACCAATATAAAAAGCAATGCCCCTCCAAACTAAACCATTCCATTTGTACTCTCATAATTGCCCCGATTTGGGTTTAAAATATTAATGTGAGGCTCAGTCTTCTCTTGCTCAATGTGAATGTAAACTTCATTCATATTATGGTCACTGCCAGCTGGGATGTTTTCACTCCGACTTCACTATCTCGTTTTCCAATCTTAAGCCTGGCATAGTCTGCGCTGTGCTTGCCTCTTTCTTTATTAGTTCTTGGGATGTGGGTGTGACTGGCTGGCC
The DNA here is from genome assembly GCA_024679065.1 of Sphyrna mokarran. Classification (NCBI taxonomy): domain Eukaryota; kingdom Metazoa; phylum Chordata; class Chondrichthyes; order Carcharhiniformes; family Carcharhinidae; genus Sphyrna; species Sphyrna mokarran. The sequence goes on from JAGIQG010000006.1 coordinate 2,223,251, forward strand.
AGTAGTTATTGACCATTTCTAGTTGCCCTTGGAGAACAGTTGAGAGTCAACCACATTGCTGCAGCTCTGGAATCACGTGTAGGCCAGACCAAGTAAGGATGGCAGATTTCTTTCTCTAAAGAACATAAGTGACCCAGATGGGTTTTTCCAACAATCGACAATGGGTCATCTGTAAATTCTTAATTCCAGATATTTTTTCTTGAATTCAAATTCCACCATCTGCCTGGATCTGCAGAACATTAACTGAGTTTCTGGATTAATAGTCTAGCGATAATATAACTTGGCCATCAGCTTCGCTTTTAGAACATGCTGTTCAAAGAATCTATTCTGAAACCTATTCTATAAACTCTCATCTATGTTGGTTTTATTTATCTGATTTTTTTTGCAATCAAAACAGAGTTTGAACTGCAAAACTGCATAGCGATGAGGACCATCAGAGGATACAGAAGGATATAGATCAGCTGGAGATTTCAGTGGAAAGATGGCAGATGGAGTTTAATCTGCGCAAATATGAGTTAACGCATTTTGGAAGGTCTAATACAGATGGGAAATATACAATAAATGACGAAACCCTTCAGAGTATTGATAGGCAAAGGGATCTGGATGTACAGGTACACAGGGTCATTGAAAGTGCCAATGCAGATGGAGAAGGTAGTCAAGAAGGCATATGGCATGCTTGCCTTCATTGGCCAGGTCATTGAGTTTAAAAATTGTTAAATCATGTTGCAGTTTTATAGAACCTTAGTGAAGCCGCACCTGAAAAATAGTGTTCAATTCTGGTCGCCACACTATCAGAAGGATGTGGAGGCTTTGGAGAGGGTACAGAAAAGATTTACTCGGATGTTGCCTGGTGTGGAGAGCATTAGCTCTGAGGAGAGGTTGGAGAAACTTGGTTTGTTTTCACTGGAGTGATGAAGGTTGAGGGGAGACCTGATAGAAGTCTACAAAATTATGAGAAGTATGTAATTGTTATGGGGGACTTTAACTTTACTAATATTGATTGGAATAGCTATAGCTCTAGCTCGTTAGAGGGGTCAGTTTTCGTACAAAGTGTGCAGGAAGGTTTTTGACTCAGTATGTAGATAGGCCAACTAGAGGTGAGGCTACATTGGATTTGGTGCTGGGCAATGAGCCAGACCAGGTGTTAGGCCTGGAAGTTAGTGAACATTTTGGTGATAGTGACCACAATTCGGTTACGTTCACCTTCGTGATGGATAGGGATAGGCATGAAGCTGGGGGCAGTAGTTATAGCTGGGGGAAGGGTAATTATGAGGCCATCAGGAGAGAATTAGGGTGCATAGATTGGACTAGGAAACTCCAGGGACTGGGAACATCTGGAATGTGGAGCTTATTCAAGGAGCAGCTGCTGCGAGTCCTTGATAAGTATGTCCCTGTCAGGCAAGGAGGAAATGGTCGAGTAAGAGAACCTTGGTGTACGGAAAAAGTTGATTTGCTGGTTAAAAGGAAAAAGGAGGCTTATGTCAGGATGAGGCTTGAAGGCTCGGTTAGTGCAATGGATAGCTATAGATTAGCCAGGAGGGAGCTAAAGAGTGAATTGAGGAGCGCTAAGAGAGGACACGAGAAGACTTTGGCTGATAGGATTAAGGAGAATCCTAAAGCTTTCTTTAGATATGTTAAGAATAGAAGATTGGTTAGGACAAGATTAGGGCCAGTCATAGACAGCAGTGGGACGTTGTGCGTGGAGCCTGAAGAGATTGGAGAGGTACTGAATAAATATTTCTCTTCGGTATTCACGCAAGGTGATGTAAATGTAGTTATGGAGAACACTGAGGTACAGGGTAGCAAACTGGAAGGTATCGAAGTAGATAGGGAGGATGTGCTAGATATTCTCGAGGGTTTGAAGTTGGATAAGGCCCCTGGGCCGGACGGGATTTACCCTAGGATTCTCTGGGAGGCAAGAGAGGAGATTGCAGAGCCTCTGGCTCTGATCTTCAGGTCCTCGTTGGTTACGGGTGTGGTTCCCGAGGACTGGAGGATAGCGAATGTGGTCCCATTGTTTAAGAAGGGGAAGAGAGACCTTCCAGGGGATTATAGGCCAGTGAGTCTTACTTCTGTTGTGGGCAAGGTATTGGAGAGAATTATTAGGGATAGGATTTATAGTGATTTAGAGAGAAATGAATTGATTGGGGATAGTCAGCATGGTTTCGTGAAGGGTAGGTCATGCCTTACTAACCTCATTGAGTTTTTTGAGAAAGTGACCAAAGAGGTGGATGGGGGTAAGGTGGTTGATGTGGTATATATGGACTTTAGTAAGGCGTTTGATAAGGTGGCCCATGGAAGACTTCTACAGAAAATGCAGATGTGTGGAATAGAGGGTGATTTAGCTATTGGATTAGGAATTGGCTGGCAGATAGAAGACAGAGGGTGGTGGTTGATGGGAGATATTCATCGTGGAGTTCGGTGACAAGTGGTGTACCTCAGGGGTCTGTTTTGGGGCCCCTGCTGCTTGTAATTTTTATAAATGATCTGGATGAGGGTATTGAAGGATGGATTAGTAAATTTGCAGATGACACTAAAGTCGGTGGAGTGGTAGATAGTGAAGAGGGGTGTTATAGTTGCAGAGAGACTTGGACAAGTTGCAGAGCTGGGCCGAGAGGTGGCAAATGGAGTTTAATGTGGAAAAGTGTGAGGTAATGCACTGTGGCAGGAATAATAAATGTGTAGAGTATAGGGCTAATGGTAGGATTTTTAATAGTGTTGATGAACAGAGGGATCTTGGTGTATTTGTGCATAGATCCCTGAAAGTAGGCAGTCAAGTCGATAAGGTTGTTAAGAAGGCATATGGAGTCTTAGCTTTTATTGGTAGGGGATTGAATTTCGGAGCCGCAACGTCATGTTGCAACTGTACAAAACTGTAGTGCGGCCGCACTTGGAGTATTGTGTGCAGATCTGGTCCCCACATTATAAGAAAGATGTGGAGGCATTGGAGAGGGTACAGAGGAGGTTTACCAGGATGTTGCCTGGTATGGAGGGCAGGTCTTATGAAGAGAGGCTGAGGGGATTTGAGGTTGTTTTCGTTAGAAAGAAGGTGGCTAAGAGGAGACCTTATTGAAACATATAAGATGATTAGAGGTTTAGATAGGGTGGACAGTGATAGCCTTTTTACTAGGATGGAAAAAGCTAGCACGAGGGGACACAGCTTTAAATTAAGGGGTGATAGTTATAGGACGGATATCAGAGGCAGGTTCTTTACTCAAAGGGTGGTTCGGGAGTGGAATGCCCTGCCTGCAGCAGTTGTAGATGCGCCAAGTTTTGTGGCGTTTAAGAGGTTAGTTGATAAGTATATGGAAGAGAAGGGAATGGTTTAGTTTGGAGGGGCATTGCTTTTTATATTGGTCGGCGCAACATCGAAGGCCGAAGGGCCTGTTCTGTGCTGTAATGTTCTATGTTCTATGTTCTATGAAGGTTGAGAGGCAACCTGATAGAGGTTTATAAGATATTGAGAGGAATAGATAGAGTGGATTCTTGGAGGCTATTTCCCAAGGTTGAAATGGTCATTACGAGAAAACACAGGTTTAAGGTGCTGGGGGGCAAGTACAGAAGAAATGTTAGAGGTACGTTTTTCACTCAGAGGATGGTGAGCAAATGGAATCGGTTGCCGTCAGTGGTGGTAGAGGCGAACTCGCTGGGGCCTTTTAAGAGACTTCTGGATGAGTACATGGGATTTAATGGGATTGGAATTTACAGATAGTTCTATGGCCTGGTAGGCATAGATATAATCGGCACAACTTGTGGGCCGAAGGGCCTGTTTGTGCTGTAGTGTTCTATGTTCTATGTATGGACAGAGTGGATAGTCAGAAGCTTTTCCCAGGATGGAAGAATCAATTACTAGGGGGAACAGGTTTAAGGTGCGAGGGGAAAGGTTTAAAGGAGATATAGAAAAGAGATTTTTTACACAGAGAGTAGTGGGTGCTTGGAACTCATTGCCGGGGGAGGTAGTGGAAGCAAATACAATAGTGACTTTTGAGGGATGTCTTGACAAATACATGAACAGGATGGGAATAGAGAGATACGATTCCTGGAAGGGTAGGGGTTCAGTCGGGCAGCATGGTCAGTGCACGTTTGGAGGCCGAAGGGCCTGTTCCTGTGCTGTAATTTTCTTTATTCTTTATTTTTGTTCTTTGTTATATGCACTAAAATAGTCAGATCCCAATCGCTGTCACTATTCAGTTATATCTCTGTAACATAATATCAGACGTTCTTATTTTGGATTATTATTTAAATGGTAAAAAATTACTGTGCAGAAGGACCTGGGTGTCCTTGTCCTCTGGGTCGTGAATTCCACAGATTCACAACCCTTTAAGAGAAATAGTTTCTCCTCATCTCTTTTCAATGCCCTTTATCCTAAAATTATGATCTCTAGTTCTCGATTGTTCCACAGACGAAGTACCCACTTTGTCAATAACTTTTGTCACCTTGTACAACTCCATTAAATCTCCCCTTATTTTTCTAAACTCGATAGAATATCAGCCTAAACTGTTCAATCTCTCTTCATATGACAAACTCCTCATCTCTGGAATCAATCTGGTGAACCTTCTCTGAACTGTTTCCAATACCACTATATCTTTCCTCAAATAAGGAGCCAAAACCACATACAATATTCTGAGTGTGATCCATTTATACTTTGTACAGAAAACAGCAACACTTCTCTAATTTTATATTTTATTCCTTTAGCTATAATGCTAAAATTCAACATGTTTTACTTACTGCTAGTTTTCTGTGATTCATGCACATCCGTCTGCACCAGAAGACTTTAAAGTTCCTCTACATTTAGATAATAAGTTGTTCTGGATGCCCTTATAAGATAGGGGAAGCTATGTGGTCTTAGTTTTAGCCGGATATATTGGAGACAGGACACCAGGAGTGAAAACCTCTCAATTCTGCTAGGAGAAGCTCAATAGAACAAGAGAGTTGCAAAGATGCAAAACTTCTCTGTGGGCAAGATACAGTCCAAATAACCAGGGAATTGGGACAAAAAGAATGTCTTAAGATGACTGAAGTTAAGAGAACAGCGATGAAGGTATTGTTCAGAAGAAGTCAAGAAAGACTAAACAAAGAGTTCTGAGTTAAAGAAGCATTTGTAGTAACCAGATTTAAAGAGGGACAGTAGACTTCAAAGGTAAACCAGACATTTGAAGTCTGAATAAAAGCAAATTACAGTGGATGCTGGAATCTAAAACCAAAAAAGAAAACACTAGAAAATCTCAATGGGTCTGGCAGCATCTATAAGGAGAGAGAAGAGCTAACATTTTGAGTCCAGATGACAAGTATCTTGGAAGATATTTATACTGCAGGGGGAAGGAATGAAAGATGACTCATAGCCACAAAAACCAGGGAAAAGAATGCTAATAGCAGGTCCATAGAGAGAATAGAAGGTGTGAATGGCCAAATGGCAGAAAAACTGAAAAGAGAAAATGTTGGGGGAGGGAATGGATGGAATAGAGATAAGATTTAGAAAAGGAAAAAGAAAGGAGGAGACAAGATAAGGGAAGAGGGGTAAAATGATGGGAAAGAGTAGGGGAGGAAGAAAAATGAAGAAAGACCAGAAGGAAATAAAAGGCAGAGAACAGTGAAAAATTAAATAGAATGAAAACAAAGAGGTCAAGGTGGAGGTAGGGCAAACCACCTGAATGCTGATTGGCCAGCATTTATTGCCCATCCCTAGTTGCCCTTGGAGGAATTTGAAAGCCAAACACATTGCTGTGGCTCTAGAGTCATCTGTTAACCAGACCAGGTAGGGAAAAAAGATTTTGTTCCTTGAAGGATATAAGTGACCCAGATAGTTTTTGTTGAATGATCATTGTTAGACTTCTCATAATTCCAGGTTTTTATTGAATTTACGTTTCTCCATCTGCCATGATGGGATTTGAACTTGTTGGGTCTCTGGATTACTAGCCCAGCAGTAATATCACTGTGTCATTACTTCCCTTGAAGTTTAGAACATAGAACATAGAACATAGAACAATACAGCACAGAACAGGCCCTTCGGCCTTCGATGTTGTGCCGACCAAAATAAAAAGCAATGCCCCTCCAAACTAAACCATTCCCTTCTCTTCCATATACTTATCAATTAACCTCTTAAACGCCACCAAACTTGGCGCATCTACAACAGCTGCAGGCGGGCATTCCACTCCCTAATCACTCTTTGAGTAAAGAACCTACCTCTGATATCCGTCCTATAACTCATACCCCTTAATTTAAAGCTGTGTCCCTCGTGCTAGCTTTCTCCATCCTAGGAAAAAGGCTATCACTGTCCACCCTATCTAAACCTCTAATCATCTTATATGCTTCAATAAGATCCCCTCTTAGCCGCCTCCTTTCTAACGAAAACAACCTCAAATCCTTCAACCTCTCTTCATAGGACCTGCCCTCCATACCAGGCAACATCCTGGTAAACCTCCTCTGTACCCTCTCCAATGCCTCCACATCTTTCTTATAATGTGGGGGACCAGAACTGCACACAATACTCCAAGTGCGGCCGCACTAGAGTTTTGTACAGTTGCAACATGATGCTGTGGCTCCGAAATTCAATCCCCCTGCCAATAAAAGCTAAGACTCCATATGCCTTCTTAACAACTTTATCCACTTGACTGCCTACTTTCAGGGATCTATTGACACATACACCTAGATCCTTCTGTTCCTCAACACTATTAAGAGCCCTACCATTAGCCCTATACTCTACACATTTATTGTTCCTGCCAAAGTGCATTACCTCACACTTTTCCACATTAAACTCCATTTGCCACCTCTCGGCCCAGCTCTGCAACTTGTCCAAGTCACTCTGTAAACTAAAACACCCCTCTTCACTATCTACCACACCACCAACTTTAGTATCATCTGCAAAGTGGAAAGTTTGTGGAAAGTGTATGCAACACCTGTATAAAGAAATCTTGATGGTTATGAAGATTTTGTTTTATTTCAAGGCGGAAGGTGTTAGCAAAATAAAGGTATTTTAACGATTTATGCTTGCATTATCAACATTAGAAAAAATGTATAGTTTTAAAAGGTGTAATTTAATATTTTTGTGCGTGGAAGGATAAAACCTATAGTTAAATTCTGCTGGACAAAGGGGTTTGTATGTGTGGGGTTGACTTCCATTCCAACTTGGCTCTATTATGCTTAGAGAAGGTTACAGTGTGAAGAATATATAATAGGAGCAGAGATTGCTTAGCAACAGGAAATCCTTATAAGGTAGGGGAAGCTTTTAGGTTTTAGGTTGAGCTGGATATATTGCAGTAGGAAACAGGACACCCGGAGAGAACATCTCTCAATTCTGCCAGGAGAAGCTCAACAGAACAAAGGAGTTGCAAAGATGCAACTTCCTAAGGAACAGGCAGTATGGTTTTGTCAGAGGGAGGTCATGCCTAACAAATTTGATTGAATTATTTGAGCATGTAACTATGTGTGGATGACGGTAGTGCAGTTGGTGTAGAACATAGAACATAAAACAATACAGGCCTTTTGGCCCTCGATGTTGTGTCCAGCCATGTCCAAATCCAAGATCAAGCTATCCCACTCCCTATCATTCTGGTGTGCTCCATGTGCCTATCCAGTAACCACTTGAAAGTTCCTAAAGTGTCCGACTCCACTATCACAAGAGGCAGTGTATTCCACACCCCAACCTCTCTCTGAGTAAAAATCTACCTTGGACATCCCTCCTATATCTCCTACCATGAACCTTATAGTTATGCCCCCTAATAACAGCTACATCCACCCAAGGAAATAGTCTCTGCATGTTCATTCTATCAATCCCTCTCATCATCTTATAAACCTCTATTAAGTCGCCTCTCATCCTCCTCCACTCTAAAAAGAAAAGCTCCAGCTTCCTCAACCTTTTCTCAGATAAGAGTAAAAAGCCTTGGGTTTTCCTCTATCCGACCCACCAAGAACTTCTCATGCCCCCTTCTAGCTCTCCTAACCTATTCTTTATTCCTAGTTACCTTGTAATCCTCAAGTGACCCAACTGAAACTTGTTTTTTCATCCTTACATACGCCTCCTTTTCCCTTTTGACAAGACATTCAACCTCTCTTGTGAACCATGGTTCCGTCACTCGGCCATTTCCTTCCTGCCTAACAGGAACATACCTATCAAGGAGACACAGTATTTGTTCCTTGAAAAAGCTCCACTTTTTGTTTGTGCCCATACTTGACAAATTCTGTTCCCATTTCATGCTAATTACATCAATAATTACCCCTGTCCCAATTATAAACCTTGCCCTGTCATGTGACCCTCTCCCTCCCCATTGCAATATTGAAAGACACTGAATTGTGGTCACTATCTCCAAAGTGCTCTCCCACAAACAATCTAACACTTGGTCCAGTTCATTACCAGAACCAAGTCCAATGTGGCCCCACCTCTTGTCAGCTTATCCACGTATTGTGTCAGGAAACCTTCCTGCACACACTGTATAAAAAGTGTCCCATCTGAACTATTCGACCTATAAAGGTTCCAATCAATATTTGGAAAGTTAAAGTCACTCATGATAACTACCCTGTGACCTCCACACCTATCCATAATCTGCTTTGCCATTTCCTCCTCCACATCTCTATTACTATTTGGTGGCCTGTAGAAAACTCCTAACAACGTGACCGATCTTTTCTTATTTCTAACTTCAGTCCATATTACCTCAGTAGGCAGATCCCCCTCGAAATGCCTTTCAACAGCTGTTAAACTATCCTTGATTAACAATGCTACTCCTCCACCTCTTTTACCGCCTTCCCTACTCTTACTGAAACAACTATAGCTTGGAACTGCCAACAACCATTCCTGTCCCTGCTCTAACCATGTCTCTGTAATGGCCACAACATCACAGAACCAAGTTCCAATCCACACTCCAAGTTCACCTATCTTATTCCTGATGTTCCTTGCATTGAAGTATGTACACTTCAGCCCACCTTCCTGTCTGCCTGTACACTCCTGTGACCTTGATACCTTCCTCAGTACCTCACTACCCTCAATACTGACTTTTGGACTTGCTTCCCCATCTCCCTGACAAGTTAGTTTAAACCTGTATCCACCCCCCACCCCCCACCCTCGAATAGTTTATGTAAATTTCAGCAAAGCCTTTGACAAGGTATTCTGCACTGTAGGATCCTGTGATTCTGTGAGGAGAAAATTGCAGACACTACTTTGAGTTCAGAGTGGATGGTGCATTTGACCACAGCAATCTGTATGTTGAACATAGAACATAGAACATAGAACACTACAGCACAAACAGGCCCTTCGGCCCACATGTTGTGCCGGTCATATCAGTACCTACCAGGCCATAGAACTATCTGTAACTCCCAATCCCATTAAATACTACGTACTCATCCAGAAGTCTCTTAAAAGACTCCAGCGAGTTCGCCTCTACCACCACCGACGGCAGCCAATTCCACTCACTCACCACCCTCTGAGTGAAAAACTTACCTCTAACATCCCCTCTGTACTTGCCCCCCAGCACCTTAAACCTGTGTCCTCTCGTAGCGACCATTTCAGCCCTGGGAAATAGCCTCCAAGAATCCACTCTATCTATTCCTCTCAACATCTTATAAACTTCCATCAGGTCGCCTCTCAACCTTTGTCTCTCCAGGGAGAAGAGATCTAGCTCTCTCAACCTATCTTCATGAGACATGCCCCCCAATCCATCCTTGTAAATCTCCACTGCACCCTCTCAATACCTTCCACATCTTTCCTATAGAGAGGTGACCAGAACTGCACACAATACTCCAAGTGGGGTCTGACAAGAGTCTTATAAAGTTGCAGCATTACCTCCTGACTCCTAAACTCAATCCCTCAATTAATGAAGGCCAGTACACCGTACACCTTCTTGACCACATCCTCCACTTGCGAGGCAGATTTAAGAGTCTTATGGACCCGGACCCCAAGATCCTTCTGCTCCTCAACACTGCCAAGACTCCTACCCTTGATATTATACTCCTTCATCCCATTGGTCCTGCCAAAATGGACAACCATACATTTATCCGCGTTGAAGTCCATCTGCCACTTCTCCACCCAGTCTTGCATCCTATCTATGTCTCGCTGCAACTTCAGACATCCCTCCAGACTATCCACAACACCACCAATCTTTGTATCGTCAGCGAATTTACTAATGCATCCCTCCACTTCCTCATCCAGGTCATTTATGAAAATGACAAACAGCAAGGGTCCTAGAACAGATCCCTGGGGCACTCCACTGGTGACCGACCTCCATGCAGAAGAAGACCCGTCAACAACTACTCTCTGCCTTTTGCAGGCAAACAAGTTCTGGATCAACAAGGCCAAAGTTCTTTGAATCCCATGCCCTCTCACCTTCTCAAGAAGTCTTGCATGGGGGACCTTATCAAACGCCTTGCTGAAATCCATGTAAACCACATCCACTGCTCTTCCTTCGTCAATGTGTTCAGTCACATTTTCGAAGAATTCAACTAGGCTCGTAATGCACGATCTGCCCTTAACAAAGCCGTGTTCACTATTCCTGATCATATTGAATTTCTCTAAATGCTCATAAATCCTGTCTCTCAGAATCCTCTCCATCAACTTATCGACCGCTGAGGTCAGACTCACTGGTCGGTAATTGCCCGGGCTATCCTTGTTCCCCTTCTTGAAAATAGGCATCACATCCGCAATCTTCCAATCTTCCGGAACCTCTCCCATCTCCATCGATGACGCAAAGATCATCACCAGGGGCTCTGCAATCACTTCCCTCACCTCCCACAGTAACCTGGGGTACATACCAAATGGTCCCAGTGACTTATCTACCTTGATGGAATTTAACAGTTCCAACACATCCTCTTTCTTAATGTCCACATACTCAATCTTCTCAGTTTGCCGCAATCCTGTAGTACAATCCCCCAGATCACTCTCCACCGTGAATACTGAGGCAAAGTACTTGTTAAGCACCTCTGCCATTTCTTCTGGTTCCATACAGACTTTTCCCCCTTCACCTTTTATAGGTCCTATCCCTTCTCTTCTCATCCTTTTAGTCTTCACATATTTGTGGAATGCCTTGGGATTTTCCTTAATCCTACCTGCCAAAACTTTCTCGTGACCCCTTTTGGCTCTTCTAATTTCCTTTTTAAGGTCCCTTCTACAAGTTTAAATGCTTCTAGATCCTTAACATCCTCTAGCTCCCTGAACCTATTGTACAACTTTCTTTTCTTCCTAACTACGTTCATCACAACCTTTGTGCACCACGGTTCTCTCGACCTACCAAAACCTCCTTGTCTCACTGGAACGTTGTCGTGCAGAGCTCCAGACAAACATTCCTTGAAAATCCGCCACCTTCCTTCAGTACTTTTCCCCAAGAACACCTTCTTCCAATTTACTCTTCCAATTTCCTGCCTAATGATTTCATATTTCCCCCTACTCCAGATAAACACCTTTCTATCCTGCCCTGATCCTATCTCTTTCTAATGCTATCGTGAAGGAGATAGAATTATGATCACAAATTTAAAGGGACCATTGTAGTTTAAGATGTACTCTGCCATCTGGATTAACATTAAAATATGTGTATATTTGTTCAGCTATAACACCAACAGGATGAAAACACTTACTTTCATTTCTCGCTCCTCATAGTTTCTCCTTTGGCATGACTCTTGTTTTGGCCTGGAAAATAGAATGTTTAAAAATGATTAATTGGGTTTGGATTTGGATGCTAATTAATTCTGAGGTACTAACCCCTAAGAATATAAGATATAGCAGCAGAATTAGGCCATTCAGCCCATCAAGTCCACTCCGCCATTCAATCATGGCTGATATTTTTCTCATTCCCATTCTCCTATCTTCTCCTTGTAACCCCTGATCCCCCTATTAATCAAGAACCTATCTAGCTCTGTCTTAAAGACATTTAGTGACCTGGTCTCCACAGCCTTCTGTGGCAAAGAGTTCCACAGATTCACCACTCTCTGGCTGAAGAAATTCCTCCTGATTTCAGTTTTAAAGGAGCGTCCTTTCACTTGGAGGTCATGGCTTCTGGTTCTAATCTCTCCTGATGTGGCAATGCTGAAGTTGGATTAGGATAAACATAGTAAGAAGTCTTCCAACACCAGGTTAGAGTCCAACCAGCTTATTTGATAGTAATCCCACAAGTTTTTGGAAACACTAACCTACTATTCAAATATTGAATTTTATTGAATAGCAGGTTTGCTGTAAAGGCTTGCATTTTAATCAGTATTCTGTAAACTGTGTGTGCCTCTATATGCCGTTCTCTGATCAGAACCTTCCACACACCTGATGAAGGAACACCGTTTTCCAAAAGCTTGTGAGTTTACTATCAAATAAACTGGTCGGACTTTAACCTGCTGCTGTGAGATTTCTTACTCTAATCTCTCCCACCAGTGTAAACATCCTTTCCATGTCCACTCTATCTATGCCTCTCTGTATTCTCAAAGTTTCAATTAGATTCCCATCATCCTTCTAAGATCCATCGAGTATAAAGAACAAAGAACAAAGAAAATTACAGGCCCTTCGGCCCTCTAAGCCTGCACCGACCATGCTGCCCGACTGAAATAAGGCCTCCTTCCCTTCTGGGGACCCATATCCCTCTATTCCCATCCTATTCATATATATTCATATACACCCCTTAAAAGTCACTACCGTATCCGCTTCCATTCCCACCCCTGGCAGTGAGTTCCAGAGCCCACTACTCTCTGTATTAAAAAATCTGCCTTGTACATTTCCTTTAAACCTTCCTCCTCGCACCTTAAACCTGTGCCCCTAGTAATAGACCCAGACTCCTTAACCTCCTCATATGACAAACTCTTCTCAGAGACAAGCTTTTCCTGACTGAATGTTTCTCTGGAATGCAAGTACATAGAACATAGAACATAGAACACTACAGCACAGAACAGGCCCTTCGGCCTTCGATGTTGCGCCGACCAATATAAAAAGCAATGCCCCTCCAAACTTAAACCATTCCCTTCTCTTCCATATACTTATCAACTAACCTCTTAAACGCCACCAAACTTGGCGCATCCACAACCGCTGCAGGCAGGGCATTCCACTCCCGAACCACCCTTTGGGTAAAGAACCTACCTCTGATATACGTCCTATAACTATCACCCCTTAATTTAAAGCTGTGTCCCCTCGTGCTAGCTTTCTCCATCCTAGGAAAAAGGCTATCACTGTCCACCCTATCTAAACCTCTAATCATCTTATATGTGACACTGGTAAGTGACACTGGTAAGGCCAACGTACTCTTCCTGAACAAACATACTCTTTCTCAACTAATATACCCACTCCCTGAACTGAGTGACTCGCTGGAGCTGGATGATCAGTTGGCAACTCAGAATCGATCAACGTTGCTGTGAGTCTGGAAACTGATTGCCACCAATTTCTGTCATGAAAACGCTGCATGGTATAATTTCCACAGCCTCTGTGAGAGAGAATTCCAGAGATTCACTACCCTCTGAGTGAAGAACATAATACAGAGAAAAACTACAGCACAAATAGGTCCTTAAGTCCACAAGTTGTGCTGATCATATTTCTACATACTAGGCCTATTTATAACCCTCAATCCCATTAAATCCCATGTAATCATCCAAGAGTCTCTTAAAAGACCCCAACAAGTTTGCCTCTACCACCTCCGACAGCAGCTGATTCCACTCACTCACCACCCTCTGAGTGAAAAACTTACATCCTTTGTACCGACACCCCAGCACCTTAAACCTGTGTCCTTTCGTACTGACTGGGAAATAGCCTCTGAGAATCCACTCGATCTATTTTTCAAGAAAGGGAACAGGGATAGCCTGGGGAATTACCGACCAGTGAGTCTGACCTCAGTGGGCGGTAAGTTGATGGAGAGGATTCTGAGAGACAGGATTTATGAGAATTTAGAGAAATTCAATATGATCAGAAATAGTCAACACGGCTTTGTTAAAGATAGATCGTGCCTTACGAGCCTAGTTGAGTTCTTCGAAAATGTGACTGAACACATTGACAAAGGAAGAGCAGTGGATATAGTGTATGTGGATTTCAGTAAGGCATTTGATAAGGTTCCGCACGCAAGACTTCTTGAGAAGGTGAGAGGGCATGGGATCCAAGGGGCTTTGGCCTTGTGGATCCAGAACTGGCTTGCCTGCAGAAGGCAGAGAGTAGTTGTGGATGGGTCTTCTTCTGCATGGAGGTCAGTCACGAGTGGCGTGCCTTAGGGGTCTGTTCTGGGACCCCTGCTGTTTGTCATTTTCAGAAATGACCTGTATGAGGATGTGGAGGGATGGGTTAGTAAGTTGGCCGACGATACAAAGGTCGGTGGTGTTGTTGTGGATAGTCTGGAGGGATGTCTGAAGTTGCAGCGAGACATAGATAGGATGCAAGACTGGGCGGAGAAGTGGCAGATGGACTTCAATGTGGATGAATGTCTGGCGGTCCATTTTGGCAGGACCAATGGGATGAAGGAGTACAATATCAAGGGTAGGAGTCTTAGCAGTGTTGAGGAGCAGAAGGACCTTGGGGTCCGGGTCCATAGGACTCTTAAATCTGCCTCGCAGGTGGAGGATGTGGTCAAGAAGGCGTATGGTGGACTGGCCTTCATTAATCGAGGAATTGAGTTTAAGAGTCGGGAGGTAATACTGCAACTTTATAAGACCCTTGTCAGACTCCACTTGAAGTACTGTGTGCAGTTCTGGTCGCCTCACTATAGGAAGGATGTGGAAGCTATTGAGAGGGTGCAGAGGAGATTTACAAGGATGTTGCCTGGATTGGGGAGCATGCCTTATGAAGATAGGTTGAAAAAGCTAGGTCTCTTCTCCCTGGAGAGACGAAAGTTGAGAGACGACCTGATAGAAGTTTATAAAATGTTGAGAGGAATAGATAGAGTGGATTTTCGGAGGCTATTTCCCAGGGCTGAAATGGTCGCTATGAGAGACATAGGATTAAGGTGCTGGGGGGCAAGTACAGAGGAGATGTTAGAGGTAAGTTTTTCACTCAGAGGGTGGGGAGTGAATGGAACCAGTTGTGGTGGACCCGAACTCGCTGGGATAGAACATAGAACATAGAACAGAGAACATAGAACATTACAGCGCAGAACAGGCCCTTCGGCCCTCGATGTTGTGCCGACCAATTAGTAAAAAGCAATGACCCTCTAACCTAAACCATTCCCTTTTCATCCATAAACCTATCCACGGACCTCTTAAACGCCCCCAAACCTCGCACATCTACAACTGCTGCAGGCAGGGCATTCCATACCCTTACCATCCTCTGGGTAAAGAACCTACCTCTGACATCTGTCCTATAACTACCACCCCTTAATTTAAAGCTATGTCCCGTCATGCTAGCTTTCTCCATCCGAGGAAAAAGGCTATCACTGTCCACCCTTTCTAATCCTCTGATCATCTTATATGCCTCCATAAGGTCTCCTCTTAGCCGCCTTCTTTCTAATGAAAACAACTTCCAATCCCTCAGCCTCTCCTCATAAGACCTTCCCATCATACCAGGCAACATCCTGGTAAACCTCCTCTGTACCCTCTCCAATGCCTCCACATCTTTCTTATAATGTGGGGACCAGAACTGTACACAATACTCCAAGTGCAGCCTCACTAGAGTTTTGTACAATTGCAACATGACGTTGCGGCTCCGAAATTCAATCCCCCTACCAATAAAAGCTAAGACTCCGTATGCCTTCTTAACAATCTTATCGACCTGATTGCCAACTTTCAGGGATCTATGCACATATACACCAAGATCCCTCTGTTCTTCAACACTATTAAGAGTCCTACCATTAGCCCTATACTCTGCACATTTGTTATTCCTGCCAAAGTGAATTACCTCACACTTTTCCACATTAAACTACATTTGCCACCTCTCGGCCCAGCTCTGCAACTTGTCTAAGCCTCTCTGCAAACTATAACACCCCTCTTCACTATCTACAACTCCCCCAACTTTGGTGTCGTCAGCAAATTTAGTAATCCATCTTTCTATCCCCTCGTCCAGATCACTTATAAAAATTACAAACAGCAGGGGCCCCAAAACAGATCCCTGAGGTACACCACTTGTAACCGAACTCCATGATGAATAACTCCCATCAACCACCACCCTCTGTCTTCTATCTGCTAGCCAATTCCTAATCCAATTAGCTAAATCACCCTCAATCCCATACATCTGCATTTTCTGCAGAAACCTTCCAGGGGAACCTTATCGAATGCCTTACTAAAGTCCATATATACCACATCAACTGCCTTACCCCCATCCATCTCTTTGGTCACCTTTTCAAAAAATTCAATAAGGTTTGTGAGGCACGACCTACCCTTCACAAAACCATGCTGTTCATTAGAGAGAAAATTCATTTCTCTCTAAATGACTATAAATCCTATCCCTAATAATTCTTTCCAAAACTTTGCCCACAGCAGAAGGAAGTCTCACCGGTCTATACCGGTCTACACTGGTCACTTGGCAATCAAGTCGATAAGGTTGTTAAGAAGGCATATGGAGTCTTGGCTTTTATTGGTAGGGGGATTGAATTTCGGAGCCGCAACGTCATGTTGCAACTGTACAAAACTCTAGTGCGGCCGCACTTGGAGCATTGAGTACAGTTCTGGTCACCACATTATAAGAAAGATGTGGAGGCATTGGAGAGGGTGCAGAGGAGGTTTACCAGGATGTTGCCTGGTATGATGGGAAGGTCTTATGAGGAGAGGCTGAGGGATTTGAGGTTGTTGTCATTAGAAAGAAGGCGGCTAAAGGAGACCTTATTGAGGCATATAAGATGATCAGAGGATTAGATAGAGTGGACAGTGATAGCCTTTTTCCTCGGATGGAGAAAGCTAGCACGACGGGACATAGCTTTAAATTAAGGGGTGGTAGTTATAGGACGGATGTCAGAGGTAGGTTCTTTATCCAGAGGATGGTAAGGGTATGGAATGCCCTGCCTGCTGCAGTTGTTGATGTGCCACGTTTGGGGGTGTTTAAGTGGTCAGTGGATAGGTTTATGGATGAAAAGGGAATGGTTTAGGTTAGAGGGTCATTGCTTTTTCTTAATTGGTTGGCACAACATCGAGGGCCGAAGGGCCTGTTCTGCGCTGTAATGTTCTATGTTTTATGTTCTATAATTCCCAGGATAGTCTCTATTCCCCTTCTTGAACAATGGGACCACATTCGCTATCCTCCAGTCTTCCGGCACTATACCTGTAACCAATGACGACCTGAAGATCAGAGTCAAAGGCTCTGCGATCACCTCTCTTACCTCCCAGAGAATCCTAGGGTAAATCCTGTCTGGCCCAGGGGACTTATCTATTTTCAAACCCTCAAGAATATCTAGCACCTTCTCCTTATCGACATCAATACTTTCCAGTTTACAACCCTGTATCCCAGTGTTCTCCACAACTACATTTACATCTCCCTGCGTGAATACCGAAGAGAAATATTTGTTCAGTGCCTCTCCAATCTCTTCAGGCTCCACGCACAACTTCCCACTACTGTCTCTGACTGACTAATCTTGCCCTAACCAATCTTCTATTCTTAACATATCTAAAGAAAGCTTTAGGATTCTCCTTGATCCTATCAGCCAAAGTCTTCTCGTGTCCTCTTCTTCTCATTTTAGCTCTTCTTAACTCACTCTTTAGCTCCCTCCTGGCTAATCTATAGCTATCCAGTGCACTAACTGAGCCCTCATGCCTCATCTTGACATAAGCCTCCTTTTCCCTTTTAACCAGCGAATCAACTTCTTTTGTACACCACGGTTCCCCTACTCAACCATTTCCTCCTTGCCTGACAGGGATCTTTTAAGAGACTTCTGGATGAGTACATGGGATTTAATGGGATTGGGAACTACAGATAGTTCGATGGCTTGGTAGGTACTGATATGATCGGCACAACATGTGGGCTGAAGGGCTTGGTTGTGATGTAGTGTTCTATGTTCTATACCTCGCAACATCTTATAAACCTCTATCAGGTAACCTCTCATCCCTCGTCTCTCCAGGGAGAAAAAATCGACCTCTCTCAACCTATCTTTGTAAGGCATGCCTCCCAGTCCAGGCAACATCCTTGTAAATCTCCTCTGCGCCCTCTCAATAGCTTCCATATCTTTCTTGTAATGAGGCGACCAGAAATGCACACAATACTCCAAATGGGGTCTGACTGGGTCTTATAAAGCTGCAACATAATCTGCTGACTTCAAAACTCAATCCCTTGATTAATGAAGGTCAGGACAGCATCTGCCTTCTTAACCACATCCTCCACCCGCGAAGCTGATTTAAGAGTCCTATGAAGTCGGACAGCAAGCTCCTTCTGATCCTCTACACTGCTAAGAGTCCTACCCTTGATATTGTACTCCTTCATCACATTGGATATGGCAAAATGGACCACTATACATTTATCTGGGTTGAAGTCCATCTACTATCTCCCCACCCAGTCTTGCATCCATTCTATGTCAGTGCTAATCACTGTGTCACCGTACTCGGGTCCCTGGCGCTGTGAGGCAGCAGTGCTAATCACTGTGTCACCGTACCCGGGTCCCTGGCACTGTGAGGCAGCAGTGCTAATCACTGTGTCACCGTACCCGGGTCCCTGGCACTGTGAGACAGCAGTGCTAATCACTGTGTCACCGTACCCGGGTCCCTGGCACTGTGAGACAGCAGTGCTAATCACTGTGTCACCGTACCCGGGTCCCTGGCACTGTGAGGCAGCAGTGCTAATCACTGTGTCACTGTACCCGGGTCCCTGGCACTGTGAGGCAGCAGTGCTAATCACTGTGTCACCGTACCCGGGTCCCTGGCACTGTGAGGCAGCAGTGCTAATCACTGTGTCACTGTACCCGGGTCCCTGGCACTGTGAGGCAGCAGTGCTAATCACTGTGTCACTGTACCCGGGTCCCTGGCACTGTGAGGCAGCAGTGCTAATCACTGTGTCACTGTACCCGGGTCCCTGGCACTGTGAGGCAGCAGTGCTAATCACTGTGTCACTGTACCCGGGTCCCTGGCACTGTGAGGCAGCAGTGCTAATCACTGTGTCACTGTACCCGGGTCCCTGGCACTGTGAGGCGGCAGTGCTAACCACTGTGTCACTGTACCCGGGTCCCTGGCGCTGTGAGGCAGCAGTGCTAATTACTGTGTCACTGTGCCTGGGTCCCTGGCACTGTGAGGCAGCAGTGCTAACCACTGTGTCACTGTACCCGGGTCCCTGGCGCTGTGAGGCAGCAGTGCTAATTACTGTGTCACCGTACCCGGGTCCCTGGCACTGTGAGGCAGCAGTGCTAACCACTGTGTCACTGTACCCGGGTCCCTGGCACTGTGAGGCAGCAGTGCTAATCAGTGTGTCACCGTACCCAGGTCCCTGGCACTGTGAGGCTGCAGTGCTAACCACTGTGTCACTGTACTCGGGTCCCTGGCACTGTGAGGGAGCAGTGCTAACCAATGTGTCACCGTATCGGGATCCCTGGTGCTGTGAGGCAGCAGTGCTAACCACTGTGTCACCGTACCCGGGTCCGTGGCACTGTGAGACAGCAGTGCTAATCACTGTGTCACTGTGCCCGGGTCCCTGGCGTTGTGAGGCAGCAGTGCTAATCACTGTGTCACCACGCCTGGGTCCCTGGCACTGTGTGACAGCAGTGCTAATCACTGTGTCACTGTACCCGGGTCCCTGGCACTGTGAGACAGCAGTGCTAACCACTGTGTCACCATACCCGGGTCCCTGGCGCTGTGAGGCAGCAGTGCTAACCACTGTGTCACTGTGCCCGGGTCCCTGGTGCTGTGAGACAGCAGTGCTAATCACTGTGTCACCGTACCCAGGTCCCTGGCGCTGTGAGACAGCAGTGCTAAGCACTGTGTCACTGTGCCCGGGTCCCTGGCACTGTGAGACAGCAGTGCTAAGCACTGTGTCACCGTACCTGGATCCCTGGCGCTGTGAAGCAGCAGTGCTAAGCACTGTGTCACTGTGCCTGGGTCCCTGGTGCTGTGAGGCAGCAGTGCTAACCACTGTGTCACTGTGCCCGGGTCCCTGGTGCTGTGAGGGTGCAGTGCTAATCACTGTGTCACCGTACCTGGATCCCTGGCGCTGTGAAGCAGCAGTGCTAAGCACTGTGTCACTGTGCCTGGGTCCCTGGCACTGTGAGGCAGCAGTGCTAATCACTGTGTCACCGTACCCGGTTCCCTGCTGCTGTGAGACAGCAGTGGAACCACTGTGTCACTGTACCCGGTTCCCTGGTGCTGTGAGGCAGCATTGCCAATCACTGT
This sequence comes from Sphyrna mokarran, assembly GCA_024679065.1. Classification (NCBI taxonomy): domain Eukaryota; kingdom Metazoa; phylum Chordata; class Chondrichthyes; order Carcharhiniformes; family Carcharhinidae; genus Sphyrna; species Sphyrna mokarran. The sequence continues at coordinate 2,243,417 of JAGIQG010000006.1, forward strand.
GTCACTGTACCTGGTTCCCTGCTGCTGTGAGACAGCAGTGGAACCACTGTGTCACCGTACCTGGTTCCCTGGTGCTGTGTAGCAGCATTGCTAATCACTGTGTCCTTGTGCTCGGGTACCTGGTGCTGTGAGGCAGCAGTGCTAATCACTGTGTCACCGCACCCGGGTCCCTGGCACTGTGAGGCAGCATTGCTAACCACTGTGTCACCATGCCCGGATCCCTGGCGCTGTGAGGCAGCAGTGCTAATCACTGTGTCACTGTACTCGGTTCCCTGGTGCTGTGACACAGCAGTGTAACCACTGTGTCACTGTACCCGGTTCCCTGGTGCTGTGAGGCAGCATTGCTAATCACTGTGTCACTGTACCCGGTTCCCTGCTGCTGTGAGAAAGCAGTGGAACCACTGCGTCACTGTACCCGGTTCCCTGGTGCTCTGAGACAGCAGTGCTAACCACTGTGTCACTGTACCCGGTTCCCTGGTGCTGTGAGACAGCAGTGTAACCACTGTGTCTCTGTGCCCGGGTACCTGGTGCTGTCAGACAGCAGTGCTAACCACTCTGTCACTGTACCTGGTTCCCTGGTGCTGTGAGGCAGTAGTGCTAATCACTGTGTCACTGTGCCTGGGACCCTGGTGCTGTGAGACAGCAGTGCTAATCACTGTGTCACTGTGCCTGGGTCCCTGGCGCTATGAGACAGCAGTGCTAATCACTGTGTCACTGTGCCCAGGTACCTGGCGCTGTGAGACAGCAGTGCTAATCACTGTGTCACTGTGCCCGGGTCCCTGGCGCTATGAGACAGCAGTGCTAACCACTGTGTCACTGTGCCCGGATCCCTGGCACTGTGTGACAGCAGTGCTAATCACTGTGTCACTGTGCTTGGGTACCTGGTGCTGTGAGACAGCAGTGCTAATCACTGTGTCACTGTGCCTGGGTCCCTGGCGCTGTGAGGCAGCAGCGCTAACCACTGTGTCACTGTGTCTGGGTCCCTGGTGCTGTGAGGCTGCAGTGCTAACCACTGTGTCACTGTGCCTGGGTCCCTGGCGCAGTGAGGGAGCAGTGCTAACCACTATTTCACTGTGCCTGGGTACCTGGCGCAGTGAGGGAGCAGTGCTAATCACTGTGTCACTGTGCCCGGGTCCCTTGTGCTGTGAGGCAGCAGTGCTAATCACTGTGTCACTGTGCCCGGGTCCCTTGTGCTGTGAGACAGCAGTGCTAATCACTGTGTCACTGTGCGCGGGTCCCTGGTGCTGTGAGGGTGCAGTGCTAATCACTGTGTCACTGTGCGCGGGTCCCTGGTGCTGTGAGGGTGCAGTGCTAATCACTGTGTCACTGTGCCTGGGTCCCTGTGCTGTGAGGCAGCAGTGCTAATCACTGTGTCACTGTGCCCGGGTCCCTAGCACTGTGAGACAGCAGTGCTAACCACTGTGTCACTGTGCGCCGGTCCCTGGTGCTGTGAGGGTGCAGTGCTAATCACTGTGTCACTGTGCACGGGTCCCTGGCACTGTGAGACAGCAGTGCTAATCACTGTGTCACTGTGCCCAGGTCCCTGGCACTGTGAGACAGCAGTGCTAATCACTGTGTCACTGTGCCCAGGTCCCTGGTGCTGTGAGGCAGCAGTGCTAATCACTGTGTCACTGTGCCCGGGTCCTTGGCGCGATGAGGCTGCAGTGCTAATCACTGTGTCACTGTACCCGGGTCCTTGGCACGATGAGGCTGCAGTGCTAATCACTGTGTCACTGTACCCGGGTCCTTGGCGCGATGAGGCTGCAGTGCTAATCACTGTGTCACTGTACCCGGGTCCTTGGTGCGATGAGGCTGCAGTGCTAATCACTGTGTCACTGTACCCGGGTCCTTGGTGCGATGAGGCTGCAGTGCTAATCACTGTGTCACTGTACCCGGGTCCTTGGCGCGATGAGGCTGCAGTGCTAATCACTGTGTCACTGTACCCGGGTCCTTGGCGCGATGAGGCTGCAGTGCTAATCACTGTGTCACTGTACCCGGTCCTTGGCGCGATGAGGCTGCAGTGCTAATCACTGTGTCACTGTACCCGGGTCCTTGGTGCGATGAGGCTGCAGTGCTAATCACTGTGTCACTGTACCCGGGTCCTTGGCGCGATGAGGCTGCAGTGCTAATCACTGTGTCACTGTACCCGGGTCCTTGGCGCGATGAGGCTGCAGTGCTAACCACCGTGCTGTCCTGTCATGCTCTAACAACATTTCTTATGTTTCAATGTGCCCACTTTTCATTCTTCGAAATGTGAGAGAAAACAGGCCTGGTATCTTCAATCCTTCTTTATTAAGAGAATCCTCGCAGGATTTTCAGTGATTAATCTGAGGAATCTCTGTTCCATAGAATCAGACAGCACAAAAGGGGACCTTCTGTCCATTGAGTCCGAACTGACACATTAGAAACACTTGAACTCTCATCTAAGAAACTTAAACTTAAGCAAAGAATAAGCAGATCTGAAAGGGGTCACGAAAACTAACTGGCCAGCAGCATTAAGGAAAATCATAAGGCTTTTTTATACATTTGTAAAGATTGGCCCAGTCAAAGGGCAAGCGAGGGAATCTATGTGTGGAGCCAGAGGAAATGGGTGGGGTGTTAAATGAGGACTTTGTGTCAGTCTTCACCAAAGAGAAGGTTGAGTTCTTTGAACATGTGACTAAACACATTGACGAAAGAAGAGCAGTGGAGATGATTTACGTGGACTTTAGCAAGGTGTTCAATAAGATCCCCCACGCAAGGCTTCTGGAGAAGGTGAGAGGCCATGGGATCCAAGGGGCTTTGGCCTTGTGGATCCAGAACTGGCTTGCCGGCAGAAGGCAGAGAGTGGTTGTGGATGGGTCTTGTTCTGCATGGAGGTCAGTAACCAGTGGAGTGCCCCAGGGATCTGTTCTGGGACCCCTGCTGTTTGTCATTTTCATAAATGACCTGGATGAGGAAGTGGAGGGATGGGTTGATAAGTTTGACAACAACATGAAGGTTGGTGATGTTGTGGATGGTCTGGAGGATGTCAGAAGTTGCAGCGGGACATAGATTAGGCAGAGAAGTGGCAAATGGACTTCAACCCAGGTAAATGTGTAGCGGTCCATTTTGGCAGATCCAATGGGATGAAGGAGTACAATATCAAGGGTAGGACTCTTAGGAGTGTAGAGGATCAAAAGGACCTTGGGGTTTGGGTCAGTATGATTCTTAAATCGGCCTCGCAGGTAGAGAATGTGGTCAAGAAGGCTTATGCTGTACTGGCCTTCATTAATCGAGGGACTGAGTTTAAGAGTCAAGAGATAATGCTGCAGCTTTATAAGAACATCGTCAGACCCCATTTGGAGTACTGTGTGCAGTTCTGGTCGCCTCATTACATGAAACATGAGAAGCTATTGAAAGGGTGCAGAGGAGATTTACAAGGATGTTGCCTGGATTGGGTGGCAATCGTTATGAGAATAGGTTGAGGGAGCTTGGTCTTTTCTCCCTAGAGAAACGAAAGATCAGAGGTGACCTAATAGAGTTTGTAGGATGTTGAGCAGTATAATAGGGTGGATTCTCAGAGGTTATTTCCCAGAGCTGAAATGGTTGTTACGAGAGGACACAGGTTTAAGTTGCTGGGGAATATGTACAGAGGAGATGTCAGGGATAAGCTTTTCACTCAGAGGGTGGTGGGTGTGTGGAATCAGCTGTCAAGGTGAACTCGTTGGGGTCTTTTAAGAGACTTCTGAATGATTATATGGGATTTAATGGGATTGAGAGTTATCGACAGGCCAAGTAGGTATGGATATGATTAGCTCAACTTGTGAGCCGAAGGGCCTGTTTGTGCTGTAGTGTTCTATGTTCTATAACTTGGTGGATGACGAGTCTGGGGAAAAGATGTGTAGACAGTTTGAGTCATGTTGAGATCAAAAAGGAGGTGGTATTGGGGTTCTTGAGGAACATGTTTTTTCCTCCTCTTTAAAAGTTACTCACCTCAGAGGATCAACCTCATTGTCCCATCAGAGCACAGCAGAGAGGGAGTGATTCGTGAGAGGAGCACTGAGGGTAAGCTACATTGATTTCTTTAACTTACTTTTTTAGCAGAGTTTTTTTTGTTAAAGTTAAACCAGAAACTGGAAGAAGGTCGCAGGGAGGCCTGGGAGGCCTGGGAAAGTGTTAATTTTTCCTGCAATAAATTGGAACGATGAGGAATCCCGATACTCTAAATGTGTAGAGTATCCCACCTCTCTCTCCTCCTCTAACTGAAAGAAAGGACTCAGAGTGAGAGCCGGTAAGTTTTGTTTTCTTCTTTTCTCTCTTTTTGTTTCTTGGTACGGAATATAATAGGGATAGCAGTGTGGGCAGTGCGATGTTCCTCCTATGGGATGTTTGAGGTGAGGGACACCAGTAGTGTCCCGGCTGGATACACCTGCACGAATTGCATCCAATTCCAGCTCCTTGAGGACCGCGTTAGGGACCTGGAGCTGGAACTGGAGGGACTAAGAATCATTCAGGAAGCAGAGGCAGCTATTGAGAAAGGGGGATCTACAGGGAGGTAGTTACTCCTGAAAGTGATACGTGGGTGACTGTTAGAAGGGGTAAGAAGCAGTCAGAGCAGAGATTCCCGTGGCTGTTCCTCTGCAAAACAAGTACTCTGTTTTGGATGCTTTTGGGGAAGAAGGTTCAACGGGGGTAAGCCATGGGGTACAGGTCTCGAGAGTAGAACCTGTCCCTGATGCTCAGATGGGAAAGGGGAAGAAAAGAACAGGATTAGTGATTGGGGATTCTATAGTTATGGGGACAGATAGGAGAGTCTGTGGAAACCAGTGAGACTCACGGTTGGTATGTTGCCTCCCAGGTGCCAGAGTCCGTGATGTCTCTGATCGAGTGTTCGAGATCCTTAAGGGGGAGGGGAACCAGCCCTAAGTTGTGGTTCATGTAGGTACCCATGACATGAGTAGGATAAGGGACGGGGATATAAAACAAAAATTCAGGGAGTTGGGGTGGAAGCTTAGGGCTAAAAGAGTGGTTATCTCTGGGTTGTTACTCGTGCCATGGGATAGCAAGGAGAAGAATAGAGAGAGAGAACATTTGAACTTGTGTCTAAAGGGAGGGTTTCAGATGCTTGGACAATTGGGATTCATTCTGGGGTAGATGGCACCTCTACAAAAAGGTCTACATCCCTTTTGTAGAAGGGCCTGTTTTTTTAGTTTTGTCAAGGGCAGGTCATGCCTTACAAGCCTAGATGAGTTCTTCGAAAATGTGACTGAACACATTGATGAAGGAAGGGCGGTGGACGTAGTGTACATAGACTTTAGTAAGGCGTTTGATAAGGTCCCACATGCAAGGCTTCTGGAGAAGGTGAGAGGGCATGGGATCCAAGGGGCTTTGGCCTTGTGGATCCAGAACTGGCTTGCCGGCAGAATGCAGAGAGTGGTTGTGGATGGGTCTTGTTCTGCATGGAGGTCGGTAACCAGTGGAGTGCCCCAGGGATCTGTTCTGGGACCCCTGCTGTTTGTCATTTTCATAAATTACCTGGATGAGGAATTGGAGGGATGGGTTAGCAAGTTCGCCGACAATACAAAGATCGGTGTGTTGTGGATGTCTGGAGGGATGCCAAAAGTTGCAGCGGGACATAGACAGGATGCAAGACTGGGCGGAGAAGTGGCAGATGGACTTCAATGCAGATAAATGTGTAGTGTCCATTTTGGCAGGAATAATGGGATGAAGGAGTACAATACTAGGGGTAGGAGTGTTAGCTGTGTTGTAGAGAAGAAGGATCTCGGGGTCCGAGTCCATAGGACTCTTAAATCGGCCTCGCAGGTGGAGGAAGTGGTCAAGAAGGCGTACGGTGTACTGGCCTTCATTAATCGAGGAATAGAGTTTAGGAGTCAGGAGGTAATGATGCAGCTCTATAAGACTCTTGTCAGATCCCAGTTGGAGTATTGTGCGCAGTTCTGGTCACCTCATTATAGGAAGGATGTAGAGGCTATTGAGAGAGTTCAGAGGAGATTTACATGGATGCTGCCTGGATTGGGAGGCAGGCCTTATGAAGATAGGTTGAGGGAGCTGGGACTCTTCTCACTGGAGAGACGTAGGTTGAGAGGCGACCTGATAGAGTTTTATAAAATGTTGAGAGGAATAGATAGGGTGGACTCTCAGAGACTATTTCCCCGAGCTGAAATGGTCACTACGAGAGGACACAGATTTCAGGTGCAGGGAAGCAAATACAAAGGAGATGTCAGGGGTAGGTTTTTCACTCAGAGGGTGGTGAGTGAATGGAACCGACTGCCGTTGGAGGTTGTTGAGGCAAACTCACTGGGGTCTTTTAAGAGACTTCTGGATGAGTATATGGAAAAGAATAGGATAGGGGTTATAGATAGGTCTGTGGATTGGTAGATGTGATCGGCGCAACTCGTGGGCCGAAGGGCCTGTTTGTGCTGTATTGTTCTATGTTCTATGTTCTATGTTGAACCAGGGAGGTACTAATATCTTGGGGGGAAAATTTGTCAATGCTCTTTGGGAGGGTTTAAACTGATTCAGAGGTTGGATGGGAACCTGAATTAAAGCTCCAATGTACAAGAGGATGAGAATAGGGAGATTATGGATAAGGTTTCTAGGTCACAGCAGTGTATTGGCAGGCGGGAGGGTGGTTTGAAATGTTTATACTTTAATGCGAGGAGCAATACGCAATAAGGTGGATGAATTTGCAGCCTGGATTGGTGCCTAGGACTTCGATGTTGTGGTCATTTCAGAGACATGGATAGAGCAGAGACAGGAATGGTTGTTGCAGGTTCTGGGGTTCAGATGTTTCAGTCGGAGCAGAGTAGGTGGTAGAAGAGGAGGAAGCGCAGCATTGTTAGTCAAAGACTGTATTACGTGGCAGAAAGGACGTTTGATGTGATCCTGTCTATTGAGGTATTTTGGGCTGAGATTAGAAACAGGAAAGGAGAGGTCACTCTGTTGGGAGTTTTTTATAGGCCTCCAAAAAGTTCTAGAGATGTAGAGGAAAGGGATTGCAAAGATGATCCTGGATAGGAGCGAAAGTAACAGGGTAGTTGTTATGGGGGACTTTAATTTTACAAATATTGATTGGAAAACCTATAGTTCAAGCATGTTACAGAGGTCAGTTTTTGTCCGATGTGTGCAGGAAGGTTTTATGACTCAGTGTGTAGATAGGCCAACAAGAAGTGAGGCTACATTGGATTTGGTTCTGGATAATTTGTGCTGTAGTGTTCTATGTTCTATGTTCTATGTTCTATGTTCTAATGAACCAGGCCAGGTGTTAGACTTGGAGGTAGGTGAGCACTTTGGTGATAGTGACCACAATTCGGTTACGTTTACCTTAGTGATGGAAAGGGATAGACATATACCGAAGGGAAGAAGTTACAGCTGGGGGAAAGGTAATTATGAGGCTATTAGGCGAGATTTAGGATACACAGGGTGGAGTAGGAAATTGCAGGGGCTGGGAACACCTGAAATGTGGAACTTATTCAAGGAACAGCTACTGTGAGTCCTTGATAAATATGTACCTGTCAGGCAGGAAGGAAGTGGTAGAGAAAGGGAACCGTGATCTACTAAGGAAGCTGAATCTCTGGTGAAGAGGAAGAAGGAGACTTATGTAAAGATGAGATGTGAAGGCTCGGTTAGGGCACTGGAGAGTTATAAATTAACCAGGAGGGAGCTAAAGAGAGAGTTAAGAAGAGCTAATAGAGGACATGAGAAGACTTTGGCGGATAGGATTAAGGAGAACCCTAAAGCTTTCTATAGGGATGTCAAGAATAAAAGATTGGTTAGAGCAAGATTAGGGCCAGTCAAAGACAGCAGTGGGAAGTTGTGCGTGGAGCCTGAAGAGGTAGGAGAGACACTGAATGAATATTTTTCATCAGTATTCACGCAGGAAAATATCAGTGTAGTCGAGGAGAATACTAGGATACAGGTTGTAGACTAGATAGGATTGAGGTACGCAAGGAGGAGGTGTTAGCAATTCTTGAGAGTATGAAATAGATAAATCCCCTGGGCTAGATAGGATTTATCCCAGGATTCTCTGGGAGGCTAGAGAGGAGATTGCAGGGTCTTTGGCTTTGATCTTCATGTCTTCATTAGCTACAGGTATAGTGCCGGAAGACTGGAAGATAGCAAATGTTGTCCCCTTGTTCAAGAAGGGGAGCAGAGACCATCCTGCAAATTATAGACTGGGTGAGTCTTCCTTCTGTTGTGGGCAAAGTTTTGAAAAGAATTGTAAGGGATAGGATTTATAATCATCTAGAGAGAAATAAATTGATTAAGGATAGTCAGCACGGTTTTGTGAAGGGTAGGTTGTGTCTCACAAACCTTATTCAGTTCTTTGAGAAGGTGACCAAAGAGATGGATAAGGGTAAGGCGGCTGACGTGGTGTATATGGATTTTAGCAAAGCATTAGATAAGGTTCCCCATGGAAGATTACTGCAGAAAATGAAGATACATGGGATTGAGGGAGATTTAGCAATTTGGATTAGGAATTGGCTAGCTGATAGAAGACAGAGGGTGGTGGTTGTTGGGAAATATTCAACCTGGAATTTAGTTACTAGTGGTATACCTCAGGGATCTGTTTTGGGGCCACCGCTGTTTGTCATTTTTATAAATGATCTGGATGAGGGTGTAGAGGGATGGGTTAGTAAATTTGCTGTTGACACTAAAGTCGGAGGAGTTGTAGACAGTGAGGATGGATGTTACAGTTTGCAGAGAGGCATAGACAAGCTGCAGAGCTGGGCTGAGAGGTGGCAAATGGAGTTTAGTGTGGAAAAGTCTGAGGTGATTCACAATGGTAAGAGTAACAGGAGTACAAAATAATGGAAGGACTCTTGGTAGTGTGAATGAGCAGCGAGATCTGGGTATACATATGCATAATCCCTGAAAGTTGCCACCAGATTGATAAGGCTGTTAAGAAGGCGTATGGTGTGTTAGCTTTTATTGGTAGAGGGATTGAATTTCAGAGCCATGAGATCATGTTGCAACTGTACAAAACTCTGGTGCAGCCGCACTTGGAGTATTGGGTACAGTTCTGGTCGTTGCATTATAAGAAAGATGTGGAAGCATTGGAAAGGGTTTACCAGGATGTTGCCTGGTATGGTGGGAAGGTCTTATGGGAAAGGCTGAAAGACTTGAAGTTATTTTCGTTAGAGAGAAGAAGGTTAAGAGGTGACCTAATCGAGGCATACAAGATGATCAGAAGGTTAGATAGACAGTGAGAGCCTTTTTCCTCGGATAGTGATGGCTAACACGAGGGGATATAACTTTAAATTGAGGGATGGTAATTATAGGATGGATGTCAGAGATAGCTTCTTTACTCAGAGGGTAGTAAGGGCGTGGAATGCCCTGCCTGCAGCAGTTGTGGACTCGCCAACTTTAAGGGTGTTGAAACGGTCACTGGATAGGCATATGGATAACATTGGAATAGTTTAGATTAGAGGGTCATTAGATTGGTTCCACTGGTCAGCGCAACATCGCGAGCCGAAGGGCCTGTACTGTGCTGTAACGTTCTATGTTCTATGTTCTATCACGAGCCGAAGGGCCTGTACTGTGCTGTAATGTTCTATGTTCTATGTTCTATCACGAGCCGAAGGGCCTGTACTGTGCTGTAATGTTCTATGTTCTATGTTCTATCACGAGCCGAAGGGCCTGTACTGTGCTGTAATGTTCGATGTTCAACGCCCTCTGGCTCCACCCACAGACTTCCCCCTTGCTCCCTAATGGGCACCACTCTTTTCTTGGTTATCTTCTTCCCATTGATATACTGAGACAATATTTTGGGATTTTCCCTACTTTTACCAGCGAGAGCTTTCTCATATGCCCTCTTTGCATTCCTAATTGTTTTCTGGAGCTCTACACTGCACTTTCTATATCTCACTAAAGCCTTCACTGATTTGTTCACCTTGTACTTTTTAAAAACCTTTTTTTTCCTTCGCATTGGATCCTGAATATCTCTGGTCATCCATGGTTCTCTGGACTTGTTAATCCTCCCTATTCCTCCCCCCCACCTCCAGGAAGGGAACATGTTGGACTTGCACTCTCCCCATTTCCTTTTTGAATGTTGTTGCACTATTGTACTCCCTCTACGGCAAGTATATCCTTCCCTAGAAAAGGAGACCAAAATTGCAATACTCCAGGTGTGGCCTCACCAGGGTTCATTACAAATGCAACCAAACATTTTACTCCTGTATGAACATACGGGTTAGAGCAGGGGTAGACCACTCAGCCCATCAATCCTGTTTTGCCAGTCAGTAAGGTAATTGTTGATCTGAATCACAGAATACAACGGTGCAGAAGGGGTCCTTCCGCCATTGTATCTGCACCACATGAAATGTTCTGACCTGCCCATTTGATCCCATCTATCAGCACTTGGTCCATTGCCCTGAATGTTATGATGTGTCAAGTGTTCATCCAGGTGCTTTTTAAAGGATGTGAGGCATCCCACCTTCACCACCCTCCCAGCAAGCACATTCCTGACTCTCACCATCGTGTTGGTAAAAAGCTTTTCTTCACATCCCCCCTAAACCTCTCACCCCTCATTTTTAACTTGTGTCCTCTCATAATTTACCGTTCAACTAAGGGGAACAATTGCTCCTTATCCACCCTTCCATGTCCCTCATAATCTTGAACACCTCGATCAGGTCACCCCCTCAGGCTTCTCTGCTTCAGAGAAAACAACCCAAGTCTTTCCAACCTCTCATAACTAAATGCTCCAACCCAGGCAACATCCTAGTGAATCCCCTCTGTGCCCCCTCCATGCAATCACATCCTTCCTATAATGTGGTGACCAGAACATAGAACATAGAAAATAGAACGTTACAGCGCAGTACAGGGAATCGAGATGAGGTGACTGGGAGTGAGGAGGTTAGCTCCCAAGTAGACAAGGATTATAGACAGTATGAGAGGGAGGTTAGACAGGTGATGGAGAAGGGAAGTGCCCAGACTGAGGGTCTGAGGTGTGTCTATTTTAATGCCAGGGGTGTAGTGAATAAAGTGGATGAGCTCAGGGCCTGGGTTGCTGCTTGGAAATGGGATGTGGTGGCCATTACAGAGACTTGGATGTCTCAGGGACAGGACTGGGTACTTCAGGTGCCAGGATTTAGATGCTTCAGGAAGGACAGGGAGGGAGGTAGAAGACGTGGGGGAGTGGCACTGTTGATCAGGGACAGTGTCACAGCTGTAAAGAAGGAGGATGCCGTGGAGAGAATGTCTACTGAGTCTCTGTGGATGGAAGTTAGGAACAGCAAGGGGTCGAAAACTTTGCTGGGTGTTTTTTATAGGCCGCCCAATAGTGACAGGGATGTTGGGATGCAGATAGGGAAACAGATCCTAGAGAGATGTAGAAATAACAGAATTGTCATGATGGGAGACTTTAATTTCCCAAACATCGACTGGAATGTCCCCAGGGTAAGGGGTTCGGATGGTGAGGAATTTGTTAGGTATGTTCAGGAGGGTTTCCTGACACAGCACGTGGAAAAGCCTATAAGAGGAGAGGCTGTACTTGACCTGGTGCTGGCTAATGAATCAGGACAGGTGTCAGATCTCTCAGTAGGAGAGCATCTCGGGAATGGTGATCATAATTCTATCTCCTTCACAATAGCATTAGAAAGAGATAGGATCAGGTAGGATAGGAAGGTGTTTATCTGGAGTAGGGGGAAATATGAAGACATCAGACAGGAAATTGGAAGAGTAAACTGGAAGGAAATGTTCTTGGGGAAAAGTATTGAAGGAAGGTGGCGGATTTTTAAGGAATGTTTGTCTGGAGCTCTGCACGACAACGTTCCAGTGAGACAAGGAGGTTTTGGTAGATTGGGAGAACCGTGGTGCACAAAGGTTGTGATGAACCTAGTTAGGAAGAAAAGAAAGTTGTACAATAGGTTCAGGGAGCTAGAGGATGTTAAGGATTTAGAAGCATTTAAGACTTGTAGAAGGGACCTTAAAAAGGAAATTAGAAGAGCCAGAAGGGGTCACGAGAAGGCCTTGGCAGGTAGGACTAAGGAGAATCCCAAAGCATTCTACAAATATGTGAAGAGTAAAAGGATGAGAAGAGAAGGGATAGGACCTATAAAAGGTGAAGGGGGAAAAGTCTGTGTGGAACCAGAAGAAATGGCAGAGGTGCTTAATAAGTACTTTGCCTCAGTATTCACAGTGGAGAGTGATCTGGGGGGTTGTACTACAGGATTGCGGCAAACTGAAAAGATTGAGTATGTCGACATTAAGAAAGAGGATGTGTTGGAACTGTTAAATTCCATCAAGGTAGATAAGTCTCCGGGTCAGTATGGGATGTATCCCAGGTTACTGTGGGAGGTGAGGGAAGTGATTGTAGAGCACCTGGCGATGATCTTTGCGTCGTCGATGGAGACGGGAGAGGTTCCGGAAGATCGGCCTCGCAGGTGGAGGAAGTGGTCAAGAAAGCGTATGGTGTATTGGCCTTCATTAATCGAGGAATAGAGTTCAGGAGTCAGGAGGTAATGATGTAGCTCTATAAGACTCTTCTCAGACCCCAGTTGGAGTATTGTGCGCAGTTCTGGTCGCCTCACTATAGGAAGGATGTGGAAGCTATTGAGAGAGTGCAGAGGAGATTTACAAGGATGTTGCTTGGATTGGGAGGCAGGCCTTATGAAGATAGGTTGAGGGAGCTGGGACTCTTCTCACTGGAGAGACGTAGGTTGAGAGGCGACCTGATAGAGTTTATAAAATGTTGAGAGGAATAGATAGGGTGGACTCTCAGAGACTATTTCCCCGAGCTGAAATGGTCACTACGAGAGGACACAGATTTAAGGTGCAGGGAAGCAAATACAAAGGAGATAGAACATAGAACATAGAACATTACAGCACAGAACAGGCCCTTCGGCCTTCGATGTTGTGCCGACCAAAATAAAAAGCAATGCCCCTCCAAACTAAACCATTCCCTTCTCTTCCATATACTTATCAATTAACCTCTTAAACGCCACCAAACTTGGCGCATCTACAACAGATGTCAGGGGTAGGTTTTTCACTCAGAGGGTGGTGAGTGAATGGAACCGGTTGCCGTCAGTGGTGGTAGAGGCAAACTCACTGGGGTCTTTTAAGAGACTTCTGGATGAGTATATGTGATTTAATGGGATTGGGAGTTACAGATAGTTCTATGGCCTGGTATAGATATGATCGGCACAACTTGTGGACCAAAGGGCCTGTTTGTGCTGTAGTGTTCTATGTTCTATGTACAGGCCGTTCGGCCTTCGATGTTGCGCTGACCAGTGGAATCAATCTAATGACCCTCTAACCTAAACTATTCCAATGCTATCCATATGTCTATCCACTGCCCATTTGAACGCCCTTAAACTTGGCGAGTCCACAACTGCCACAGGCAGAGCATTCCAATTCCTTACTACGCTCTGAGTAAAGAACCCACCTCTAGCATCTGTCCTATAACTACCACCCCTTAATTTAAAGCTATGTCCCCTTGTGTTATCCATCTCCATCCGAAGAAAAAGGCTCTCACTATCACCCAATCTAACCCTCTGATCATCTTATATGCCTCAATTAAGTCACCTCTTAGCCTTCTTCTCTCTAATGAAAATAACCTCAAGTCCCTCAGCCTTTCCTCATAAGACCTTCACACTGCACATAGTACTCCAGCTGCCGTCTCATCAAAGTCCTATACAACTCCATCATGACCTCCCTGCTTTTGTAATCTATACCCTGATCGATGAAGGTGAGTGTGTCTATTAGGATCACCACCCTATCAACTATATTTCCATCTTAGAGGTCCACGGACAAACATGCCAAGGTCCCTTGTTCTTTGGAACTTCCCAATGTCAGACTTTTCATAGTGTACTTCCTTGTCAAATTACTCCAAAATGCATCACACTTTTCAGGGTTAAACTCCATCTGCCACTTATCCACCCATTTTCCTGTAACCCAAGATACTCGATCTCACTGTTAACCAACCGGCCAATCTTTGTGTCATTGGTAAACTTACTGATCCTACCGTCCCACCTCCACATAGTCATCTATGTCATCTGTACAAATGACAAACAGTAGGGGACCCTGCATGATTCCTTATGGTATGCTACTAGTCACTGGCCTCCAGTCTCCAGACACTTGGTTACAAGCTCAGAAAATGCAATCAAATTTAATACAGAACATAGAAAACTACAGCACAAACAGGGCCTTCAGCCCACAAGTTGCGCTGATCATACCCCTACCTGTCAGGCTTATCTATAACCCTCAATCCCATTAAATCCTATGTAATCATCCAGAAGACCTCAACGAGTTTGCCTCCAGCACCACCGACAGCAGCCAATTCCACTCACCACCACCTTCTGAGTGAAAATTTGTTAGGCACGACCTCCCTCTAACAAAATCATGCTGACTATCACTGATCAAACCTTGCCTCTCCAAATGGAGATAGATTCTCTCCTTCAGGATCTTCTCTGGTAGTTTCCCAATCATAGACGTGAGACTCCCTGGTGTGTAGTTCCTTGATTTGTCTCTACAACCTTTCTTAAATAGTAGAATCTCATTAATTGTTCTCCAATCCTCTGCACCTTCCCGGTAAGAAGTCTCACAACACAGTGCTCTGAAAGTTCATGCTACTAAATAAACCTGGACTTTAACCCGGTGTTGTGTATTTTCTTATTGTGCCCATCCCCAGTCCAATGCTGGCATCTCCACTTCATGACCTCCCCAGTGGCCAGGGAAAAATAAAAAATTTGGGTCAGAGCCCGTGCAATTTCTTCCCTCATCTCCCACAACAGCCTGGAACACAATTCATCTGGACCTGGAGATTTGTTCACTTTTTTAAGCCCACCAGTACCACCAGTACCTTGTCACACCATGTGATAATTTTCGCCAGACCCTCAGTCTCTCTCCCTGAGTTCCCATGAGCAAAGACAGATGTGAAATATTCATTTAATACTCAACCAATATCCTCTGCTCCACCCACAGATTTCCCACTTACTCCCGAATGGACCTTAGTCTTTCCCTAGTTATCCTCTTCCCATTGATGAATCAAGAGAATTTCTTTGCATTTTCCATACGTTTACCAGTCACAGCTTTCTCATATCCCAATTTGCATTCCCAATTGATTTTTTTAAGCTCCACTCTGCACTTTCTGTACTCCATTAATGCCTCTGCTTTTATACTTGTCAAAAGCCTCTCTTTTCCTTATTGTATCCTGAATACTTCTGGTTATCTATGGTTCTCTGGATTCATTACACCTTCCTATTACCCTGGAGGGAATATATTAGGCCTATACTCTCCCCCTTTCATCTTTGAACACCCCCCCACTGCTGTTCTGTAGGTTTCCCCACAAGTAACTTCAGTCTACCTTGGCCACATCCTGCTTAGTTTTATTAAAATCCATTCTCTCTTTTTCTGCAACTTGTCAATTTCTTTGTCTATAACAAATTTGAATTGTACCATGTTGAGATTGTTACCACCAAAAAGCCCACCTCCCCCATCAACACATCAACCACCTGTCCTGCTTCATTCCCCAGAATTGGGTCCAGCACAGCTCCCGCTCTTGTTGACCTAATATTGACCTGATTATAATGTCAACCCCACATTCCCGCCTACCTCAATAGCCTTTCACCCCATGTTAATTAAGAATCTAACAAGCTTTCTCTTAAAAGTATCCAGACTCTGCTTCACTGCCTTTTGAGGAAGAGAATTCCAGAGACTCACAACAAATATTAAATATGCTCCCACTCTATTGCCCATGCATATTTTAACAAATCAGACAACAAGGCTGTGCTCCTACTCCCAGCTTACAAACAAAAACTGAAGCGGGTGAATCCATCAATGTCGGACTGAAGAAACAGTTGATCTTCTACAGACCTGCTTGGAATCAGTGGACTGGTCAATATTTAAAAACTCTGTGACCAGCCTGACTGGTACACCACTACAGTAACTGACTTCATTAGTAAGTCAGTAGAAGACTGTGTCAAATAACCAAATTCTTTGGTTGCACATGTACAATAACAACCAACAGTGAGTTGACAGGTCTGAGAGATCTGTCAGTTGTCTATTGCTGTAGACGGCCTCCAAATGGTAACACTCCCCAGCCCCTATCAATGTGCCACCCATCCACGCCAATCACCCCTCTTTCCCAGTTATCCTGGGGTTTGGCAATTGATCATGAGTGATCCCTGCCCAGGAATATCACCCTACCAGTTTCCCCACCATCACTGATCAGTTACAGAGTCCTCGCTATCTATCGGTACAGGACCCTGTTCCTTCCGGACTGATTGCCTTCAGAGTCACAGCAGGTCCTTACCTGATCGGGCCATCCCTGTAGGAACTACCACAGGCCAGTCCTGCCACTTCTGGGTCTGCCCTTCATCAGCATGCCCTCTCCCAGGCCCCACGCCATGGCCCTATCCTGCTTGGCTCTACCCTTGAAGCACTGCCAGAGTGATGGGCTGGCACTGCCCAAGGAGCATCGTCCCTTGCTCTTGATGTCCCGGGTGGGGGTGGATCCTCAATGGTCTCCAGTTCTACCAGCTAAGCCATTACAACTAGTACCCATTCAGTCCAAAGATGTGCAGGTTAGGTTGATTAACCATGCTAAGAAATTTCCAGGGATGCATAGATTAGAGGGATTAGTGGGTATAATATGTACGGATATGGGGGTAGGCCATGGTTGGGATTGTGTTCGGTATAGACTGATGGGCTGAATGGCCTCTTTCTGCACTGTAGGGTTCACTGTAGGGTTTTAGCTTTTATTGGTAGAGGGATTGAATTTCGGAGCCGCAACGTCATGTTGCAACTGTACAAAACTCTAGTGCGGCCGCACTTGGAGTATTGTGTGCAGTTCTGGTCCCCACATTATAAGAAAGCTGTGGAGGCATTGGAGAGGGTACAGAGGAGGTTTACCAGGATGTTGCCTGGTATGGAGGGCAGGTCTTATGAAGAGAGGCTGAGGGATTTGAGGTTTTTTCGTTAGAAAGGAGGCGGCTAAGAGGGGACCTTATCGAAACATATAAGATGATTAGAGGTTTAGATAGGGTGGACAGTGATAGCTTTTTTCCTAGGATGGAGAAAGCTAGCATGAGGGGACACAGCTTTAAATTAAGGGGTGATAGTTATAGGACGGATATCAGAGGTAGGTTCTTTATCCAAAGGGTGGTTCGGGAGTGGAATGCCCTGCCTGCAGCAGTTGTAGATGCGCCAAGTATGGTGGCATTTAAGAGGTTAGTTAATAAGTATATGGAAGAGAAGGGAATGGTTTAGTTTGGAGGGGCATTGCTTTTTATATTGGTCGGCGCAACATCGAAGGCCGAAGGGCCTGTTCTGTGCTGTAATGTTCTATGTTCTATGTTCTATGATTCTATGATTCAAAGAAGCCATCTGTGATCCTTACTGGAGAGCACCTCTTCCCGTAAAGACATAAAGACTCGGGCAATTGTGTCCTCTGCTTGCTAAGTACATGGAAATGAACATTAAAACAGATTTAATTGATTCCTGTGGACCTTCCAACATATGTGATGGCTCACTTGCTTTATTTCTGCGCTTCTGGAGTTTCTGTAAATGTCTAAGTTTTGCATGTTTATTGATGTCTTTTCTTTTAGTTCACAGGTGATTCGTTCTGCCTTGTTGACCAACAAGGAGCATACACGCAGTGGGTCATATGAGGGCTGCTCTTGGACATTGCTTCATGTCATTAGTGTGTGCTTAAACTGGACTACCTGATGGGCAACATGACAGCTCAGTGACTATCACTGTTTGCTGTGCAGATACATGGATTTGGGCTGGTGCCTGCAAGAGTTTGCACATTCTCCCCATGATTGCATGGGTTTTCTCCAGGTGCTCCGATTTCCTCCCACACCCCAAAAACGTGGTCTTAGGCTGATTGGTGTAACAAATTGTCCCGAAATTAGTCTTTCCTCAATCTTCCCCAATAGGTGTAGACAAAAGTGATAGGTCGAGGAGGGCACTCACAATGTTAAAATGGTGGCATGGGCTTGTTGGGCCGAAGGGCCTCTTTCCCATGCTGTATTGTTCTTTGTTCTTTGTTGTTAAAATGACCAGAAGGCTGAATGTGTCGGAAATTCACTGCTGGCCCCAATGTGAGAGGCAAGTTATTGGGGGAACATGTTCATCCCGCCCATTGATGGTAAAATCACCTACAAATCTGAAATCTATGTCCTGCCGTATCCCTTGACAATCTTTGACACTATCTGCAACTTTTCCAATTTTTGTGTCCTCTGCAAACTTACAAATCAGACCACTTCCATTTCCCTTCAGACCATTTATATATTATAGACAGAGGTCAACAACAACAAAGACAAAAGACATGATTACCATAAGCCATGGATTGTCCAGTTATTCCATTGACACGCAGTGCTGCTCCACTTCTTGAACTGATGGAAAAAATGGATAGAAAAACACCAATGACTCAAAATAATCAATCAACATCAACAGAATGGTTAAATGCAGAGAAGTGGCAACTGGAATTCAACCCAAAGAAATATAACAAAGAACAAAGATCAAAGAACAAAACAGCATGGGAAACAGGCCCTTCGGCCCAATGAGCCCGCACCGCCACCCCCATGTTCCCACCTCTAATATGATGCAATTGTGGATGTCAAACAAGGCAAATTATTACATAACTGGGATACAGAGAAGTGTAGAGGAAGTGAGAGGTCACTGAAGATAGCAGGATGGGTCGATGAGACAGTTGAGAAGGTAGATAGAATCCGTTAAATAATCAGTTAAAGTATGAAGTATAAGAGCAAGTTGGAACAAAACAAAATATTAGTTAGTCCATAACTCGAGTGCGGTGTTCAGATCTGGAAAGGATATGGGGAGATTTACAAAGATGTTGTCAGGTCTGGAAAATTGCAGCTTTGAGGAAATATTGAATAGACTGGAATCATTCTCCTGGGAACAGAGGGGGCTGAGGGGAGATTATTTAGAGATGTGTAAAATTGTGAGGGGGCTGGATTGAGTGGATGAGAAGGGCTTGTTTACTTTATCTGAGAGGTCACTGGCTAGATGTGAAGTGTGAATATTAGAGGGTAGATGAATTAATATTTTTCCACCTAGAGAGTTGTGAGGGGGCTGGAACTCTCTGCCTGAGAGGGGAACAGAGGCAGGTATCTGCAGGGCTATGGAGCAACACTGGAAAATAGGATAGGCTAGATGGCTGGCACAGACATGATAGGCAGAGTGGCCTCTTTACTGTAAACTTTCAGTAATTCTAAAGTGGAACCTGGGACAGATAATGCAGTCTGGGAATTACCCTAAAATGATGGAGGACAGTAGAATGGTGTTCAGAAAATTCAATCCATGATGTCTCTATAAAACAGACAGTTAGTCTCACCCTCCCACTTCATCACAAAACCTTAAAACTACATTTCAAAGAATAAAGAAGAATGAAAAGTACAACACAGGAACAGGCCCTTTGGCCCTTCAATCATAATGCCTGAACTAAACTAAAAAAATCTTCTGCCCTTACTTGGTCCATACCTCCCTATTCATGTCCCCATTCAGATGCCTCTTAAATGTTGTTAATGTCTGCTTCCACCACGCTTTTCTTGAAAAACTCCACCCCCCCCCACCCCCGCACATCTCCCTTAAATGTTCCCCCTCTCATCTTAAACCTGTGACCCTTATAATTGACTCTTCCACCCTGGGAAAAAGCCTTTGACTATTCACCCTGTCTTTACTGCTCATAATTTTATAAACCTCTATCAGATTTCCCCTCAGCCTCTGTCTTTCCAGTGAAAACAATCCTACTTTATTCAGCCTCTCTTCATAGTCAACACCCTCGAGACCAGGTATCATCCTGGTGAACCTTCTTTGCACTCTCTCCAAAGCTTCCACATCCTTCTGGTAGTGTGGTGACTAGAACTGCACACAATACTCCAAATACAGGCTAACCAAGGTTTTATATAGCTGCAACATGATTTCCCAACTCTTGTACTCAATGTCCTGGCCAATGAAGGCAAGTATGGCCACATGCCTTCTTAATTACTTTGACCATCTCTGTTGCCATTTTAAGGGAACTGTGGTTCTGCATGGTCAGATCCCTCTGTGCAACAACAAAGAACAAAGAATAGCACAGCACAGAAACAGGCCCTTTGGCCCACCAAGCTTGCGCCGATCACATTATCCTATCTAGACCAACCATCTGTATATCTGTCTATTCCCTGCCTGTTCACATGCCTATCCAGATCAGTCTTAAGTGTCGCTTTACTTAGAGGGTAGTAAGGGCGTGGAATGCCCTGCCTGCAACAGTTGTGGACTCATCAAGTTTATGGGCGTTCAAATGGTCAGTGGATAGGCATATGGATAACACTGGAATAGTTTAGGATAGAGGGTCATAAAATTGGTTACATTGGTCGGCGCAACATTGAGGGCCGAAGGGCCTGTACTGCACTGTAATGTTGTAGGTTCTATGTTCTCATGTTTTTGCCTCAACCACCTCACTTGGCATTCCTTCTCCTTGGTGAATACCGATACAAAGGACTCATTAAGAATCTCACCCACTTCCTGTGAGGTGATAATTTCTCTCCATTGTCCTTGAGTGGCCTTCACAACCATAATTCTTAAAATTTTGGGATTCCCCCACCATGGGGAACATTCTTTCTGAATCTACCCTGTCTAACCCTGTGTGAATTTTATTAGTTTCTATGAGATGCTCTCTCATTCATAAGAACATAAGAAATAGGAGCAGGGGTAAGCCATCTAGTTCTTTGAGTTTACCCCACCATTCAATAAGATCATGGCTGATCTGAAATGGATCAGTTTCACTTTCCCACTTTCTCCCATAACCCTTAATTCCCTTGTCTATCAGAAATCTAATTCTTCTAAATCTAAATCTAACTTGTAGAGTATAGGGCTAATGGTAGGGCTCTTAATAGTGTTGAGGAACAGAAGGATCTTGGTGTATGTGTCAATAGATCCCTGAAAGTAGGCAGTCAAGTGGATAAAGTTGTTAAGAAGGCTTATGGAGTCTTAGCTTTTATTGGTAGGGGGATTGAATTTAGGAGCCGCAGCATCATGTTGCAACTGTACAAAACTCTAGTGCGGCCGCACTTGGAGTATTGTGTGCAGTTCTGGTCGCCACATTATAAGAAAGATGTGGAGGCATTGGAGAGGGTACAGAGGAGGTTTACCAGGATGTTGCCTGGTATGGAGGGCAGGTCCTATGAAGAGAGGTTGAAGGATTTGAGGTTGTTTTCGTTAGAAAGGAGGCGGCTAAGAGGGGATCTTATTGAAGCATATAAGATGATTAGAGGTTTAGATAGGGTGGACAGTGATAGCCTTTTTCCTAGGATGGAGAAAGCTAGCACGAGGGGACACAGCTTTAAATTAAGGGGTATGAGTTATAGGACGGATATCAGAGGTAGGTTCTTTACTCAAAGAGTGATTAGGGAGTGGAATGCCCTGCCTGCAGCTGTTGTAGATGCGCCAAGTTTGGTGGCGTTTAAGAGGTTAATTGATAAGTATATGGAAGAGAAGGGAATGGTTTAGTTTGGAGGGGCATTGCTTTTTATTTTGGTCGGCACAACATCGAAGGCCGAAGGGCCTGTTCTGTGCTGTATTGTTCTATGTTCTATGTTCTATGTTCTAAACTCCAGTAAATATAATCCTAACTGACTTAGGCTTTTCTCATATGACATCCCAGGAATCAGCCTGGTAAACCTTCACTGTACTCCCTCTATAGCAAGGATATTCTTCCTCAGATAAGGAGACCAAAACTGCACACAATACTCCAGGTATGGCCTCACCAACGCCCCGTAGAATTGCAGTAAAATATCCCTATCCCTATACTCAAATCCTCTTGCTATGAAGGCCTTTCATTTGCCTTTTTTACTGCCTGCTGTATCTACGCACTTACTTTCAGCAACTGATGCACGAGATCTCCAAAGTTAAGCTAACGATCCACCTCTCTCAATTCACATTTGTTCAAGTAATAATCTGTCTTCTTATTATCCTATCAAAGTGGATAACCTCACATTTACCCACATTATACTGCATCAGCCATGCAGATACCCACACACTCAGCCTGTCCAAATTACACTGTAACATTTCTATATCCTCCTCACAGCTCACCCTCACACCCAATATTATATCATCTGCAAATTTGGAGATAGTACATTCAGTTCCCTCTTCCAAATAACCATCACTAGACTAAGGAGAAGGTAATAAGCAAGTGGAATTAAAGACAGATAAGTCTGAGAGCTGATGGTCTGCATTCTGGGGTATTAATGGACATGGCAGCAGAGATAGTGGATTCATTGCTTATAATATTTCAGAATTCCTTGGATTCTGGTAAGGTCCCTGGGAATCAGTAACTCACTAATGTGATGCCCCTATTTAAACAGGGAGAAAAGCAAAAAGCAGAAAACTATAGGTTGATGGGAAAGTTGCTCAAACAATAAGGAAGAGATGACTGAGCATTTGGAAAGACAAAGTTTATTGTCAGCATGGATTTATAAAGAGAAAGTCATGTTCTACCTGTGAAGCCGATTTGAGAGTCCTAAGAACCCAGACCCCATGGTCCTTCTGATTCTCTACACTGCTACTGTCTTGTTCTTTATATATGTATAAAAAAATGCCTTGGGATTTTCCTTTATCCTGCTGGCCAATGATTTTTCATGATCTCTTACTCCTCGCTTAAATTTCTTTCTATTTTCCTTGTATTCCACACTTGCTTTGTGTGTTCCCAGCTTCCTAGCTCTGACAAATGCTTCCTTTATCTCTTTGACTAGGCTTACAATATCTCTCACAATCTAAGGTTCCCAAAACTTGCTATACTTATCCTTCATCCTTATAGGAATATGCCAGTCCTGAATCCCTATTAATTTACACTTGAACATAGAACATAGAACATTACAGCACAGAACAGGCCCTTCGGCCTTCGATGTTGCGCCGACCAATTAAGAAAAAACAATGACCCTCTAACCTAAACCATTCTCTTTTCATCCGTAAACTTATCTACTAACCTCTTAAATGCCACCAAACTTGGCGCATCTACAACTGCAGCAGGCAGGGCATTCCATACCCTTACCACCCTCTGGGTAAAGAACCTACCTCTGACATCCGTCCTATAACTACCACCCCTTAATTTAAAGCTATGTCCCCTCGTGCTAGCTTTCTCCATCCTAGGAAAAAGGCTATCACTGTCCACCCTATCTAAACCTCTAATCATCTTATATGTTTCAATAAGGTCTCCTCTTAGTCGCCTTCTTTCCAACAAAAACAACCTCAAATCCCTCAGCCTCTCTTCATAAGACCTGCCCTCCATACCAGGCAACATCCTGGTAAACCTCCTCTGTACCCTCTCCAATGCCTCCACATCTTTCTTATAATGCGGGGACCAGAACTGCACACAATACTCCAAGTGCGGCCGCACTAGAGTTTTGTACAGTTGCAACATGACGTTGCGGCTCCGAAATTCAATCCCCCTACCAATAAAAGCTAAGACTCCATATGCCTTCTTAACAACCTTATCGACTTGATTGCCAACTTTCAGGGATCTATGCACATATACACCAAGATCCCTCTGTTCATCAACACTATTAAGAGTCCTACCATTAGCCCTATACTCTACACATTTGTTATTCCTGCCAAAGTGAATTACCTCACACTTTTCCACATTAAACTCCATTTGCCACCTCTCGGCCCAGCTCTGCAACTTGTCCAAGTCTCTCTGCAAACTATAACACCTCTTCACTATCTACCACTCCTCCGACTTTGGTGTCATCCGCAAATTTACTAATCCATCCTTCAATACCCTCATCCAGATCATTTATAAAAATTACAAACAGCAGGGGCCCCAAAAAAGACCCCTGAGGTACACCACTTGTAACCGAACTCCACGATGAATAATCTCCATCAACCACCACCCTCTGTCTTCTATCTGCTAGCCAATTCCTAATCCAATTAGCTAAATCACCCTCAATCCCATACATCTGCATTTTCTGCAGAAGCCTTCCATGGGCCACCTTATCGAACGCCTTACTAAAGTCCATATATACCACATCAACTGCCTTACCCCCATCCACCTCTTTGGTCACTTTTTCAAAAAACTCAAGGTTAGTAAGGCACGACCTACCCTTCACAAAACCATGCTGACTATCCCCAATCAATTCATTTCTCTCTAAATAACTATAAATCCTATCCCTAATAATTCTTTCCAATACTTTGCCCACAACAGAAGTAAGACTCACCGGTCTATAATTCCCAGGAAAGTCTCTATTCCCCTTCTTGAACAATGGGACCACATTCGCTATCCTCCAGTCTTCCGGCACTATACCCGTAACCAACGACGACCTGAAGATCAAAACCAGAGGCTCTGCAATCGCCTCTCTCGCCTCCCAGAGAATCCTAGGGTAAATCCCATCTGGCCCAGGGGACTTATCTAACTTCAAACCCTCAAGAATATCTAGCACATCCTCCCTATCTACTTCAATACTTTCCATTTTACAACCATGTATCCCAGTGTTCTCCACAACTACATTTACATCTCCCTGCGTGAATACTGAAGAGAAATATTGCCAGATGTTGATTTACCCTCAAACATCTGCCCCCAATCTACATTCTTCAGTTCCTGCCTAATATTGTTGTAATTAGCCTTCCCCTAGTTTAACTCCTTAACTTGAGGACTACATGTTTCTTCATCCATCCATTGCATTTCTACAGATGGATTTAGTGAGGCTCGGTAAATGAGGCAAAATTTGGCAGATAGAGTTTAATATAGATATATTAGAAAGCAGATTATAAATGTGTCCAGACAGAAGGATCTGGATTTCTGTGTTCATGAAACACAGAAAGTCAATATCCAGGTGCAGCAAGAAATGAAAAAGACAAATGGATGCTATTGCAAAGGGACTGGAGTATAAAAGTAGAGAAGTGTTGCAATTATTTAGGGTTTTGGTGAAGCCACATCTGGAGTATGTGAGCGTGATTCTCCCATCCCGCAGCACTAAGTTTTAAGTGCAGCAGGCCGGAGGAATTGTGCGTTGGCCGATTTGTGGAATTCCCCTGAGCTTTCATGCCATGCTTGTGTCTCCTGGATCTGGATTTCCATCAACATCTGTGCAGTGCCAGAAATTGGCTGGGATATGCGGCTAGCATTTAAATAGTTTTTAACATTTAATTTAACTGCTATTAGGGGTCCAGGACCGAATTCTCCAGGCCTGCTGGCATTTCCAACCTCACCAGGACTACTTCAAAGAATCACAGAACCCTACTGTTCTATGGCCCTTCAGCCCATCAAATCTGCACCGAACACAATCCCAACCAGGTCCTACCCCCATAGCCCTACATATTATACCCACTAATCCCTCTAACCTACGCAGCCCTGTTTTTCTCTTTTTTCTCATTTCAGCTGAGTTCAGGTTAGCTCCCCACTAATGAGAACTTTGTTGACAATGTTGACAAAGTTGAGGATCGGTTGAGGGAAATAAGGATTACGAGGAAAGAGGTGTTGGGGCTGTTAGGCAGCTTAAAGACATATAAAGCTCCGGGCATTTACCCCAGGCTGCTAAGGGAGTTGAGGGAAGACTTGGCTGGGCCTCTGACGCAAATCTTTGTCTCTTCCTTGGACACAGGTGAGGTCCCAGAGGACTGGAGGATAGCAAACGTAGTACCGTTGTTTAAAAAAGGTCAGAGGGATCACCCAGGGAACTATAGGCCGGTGAGCTTGACTTCAGTTATGGGTAAGCTAAAGGAGAGGATCCTCAGGGACAGGATGTATGAGCATCTGGAGCGCTGCGACCTGATCAGGGATACGCAGCATGGCTTCGTCAAGGGGAAGTCTTGTCTTACAAATCTAGTGGAATTTTTTGAAGAAGTGACAAAAACAGTTGATGAAGGACAGGCTGTTGATGTCGTCTACATGGATTTCAGTAAGGCGTTTGACAAGGTTCCTCATGGTAGACTGATAGAGAAGGTGAAGGCGCATGGGATACAGGGTCGGGTATGTAGATGGGTCGAGAACTGGCTCGGGAGGAGGAGACAGAGGGTAGTAGTGGAAGGCTCTTTTTCCGGCTGGAAGCCTATCACTAGTGGAGTGCCACAAGGCTCAGTACTAGGTCCTCTTCTATTTGTGGTCTACATAAACGACTTGGAAGTTGGGGTAGGTGGTGAGATCAGCAAATTTGCTGATGACACTAAGATGCTTGGATTGGCGGGTACAGAGGAGCAGTGCCAGGCAATACAACAGGACATAGATAGGTTGGTAGACTGGGCAGATAGATGGCAAATGGAATTTAATCCGGATAAATGCGAGGTGATGCATTTTGGCCGGAAAAATGTAGAAGAGAGTTATAGGATAAAAGGTAAAACTATTCGGAGCATAGAGACGCAGAGAGACTTGGGGGTGCAGGTTCACAAGTCTCTGAAGGTGTCCTCACAGGTGGAGAAGGTGATAAAGAAGGCGTATAGTATGTTAGCTTTCATAGAAAAGGGTATAGAATACAAGAGTAGGAGTTTGATGTTGCAGTTGTATAGAACTTTGGTTAGGCCTCACTTGGAATACTGCGTCCAGTTCTGGTCGCCGTACTATCGGAAGGATGTGGAGTCCTTGGAGAGAGTGCAGAGGAGGTTTACCAGGATGCTGCCTGGTATGGAAGGACTGTCTTATGAGGAACGATTAGATAGACTGGGGTTGTTTTCCCTTGAAAGACGTCGGCTTAGAGGGGATCTCATAGAGGTGTATAAGATTATAAGGGTATAGATAGAGTAAATGGAGGTAAACTTTTTCCACCTCAGAAATGGATAGGACGAGGGGTCATGGCCATAGGGTGAGGGGGGCTATGTATAAGATGAATATTAGAGGGCAGTTTTTCACACAAAGGGTAGTGGGGGTGTGGAATGCACTGCCGAGTAAGGTGGTGGGAGCAGGCACGCTGGGGCTGTTTAAGGGTCTCTTGGACAGCCACATGAGCGGTATGCAGATAGAGGGATATAGTAGGACTGTTTAACTATGGCTTTTTTCCACAGGTAATTCGGTCCATACTTGACCAACAATGAGCATGCATTCGGCAGGTGGTGCGAGGACAGCTCTTGGATGTTGATTCATGGGTTGCCTGGTACTTCATGTCGTAAATGAGCGCTTTATGTGGACCATCTGAAGGGCACCATGACAGCTCAGTGACTATCGATGTGGCTGTGCAGACACTTGGAATTGGGCCGGTGTCTGCGGGAGTTTGCGCGTTCTCCCCGTGGTTGCGTGGGTTTTCTCCGGGCGCTCCGGTTTCCTCCCACAACCCAAAAATTCGCTCTTAGGCTGATTGGGAAACAAATTGTCCCTATAATTTGTCTTCCATATTAGGAATAACCTAAATCTATAATAGGATAATGGAATTGCTACTATATAGTTATGACGGCGGGGCGGGCTCATTGGGCCGAAGGGCCTGTTTCCCGTGCTGTGTTCTCTAAAAAAAAACTAGCAGCCTGACCCCACTGGCAATTGGGGCCAATCCACAGAGTCAGGTGGTGGGGGGGGGGGGGGGAGTGTGTGGTTTGACCCTCTGGCAATGGGCACCCCGCTACTGCAAGCCTGGTCCTCTTGGCACTGCCCCCTGGGGGTTTGGGGGGGGAGGTGTTGATGGAGCATCTATCGGGGGATTGTCACTGCTGGAGGGGTTGCTGGAGATTGAGGTGGGCCAGAACAGGATGGGATGGGAGGTTTGAGGTTGGCCCATAAATTTATGGTGGTGGGTGTGATTAGGTCATGGGGGAGGAGGAGAGGTACAGTACAGTAATGGTCCTGAGCTGGCCAGCGATTGAGTCAGTCAGCAAACCCAAGGCCACTGTACATTTTCAGGCTTGCTGGTTTCACCTCCAGGGCACAAATTGGCTTGGCCCTCTGAAAATGAATGATATCCTCGCTGGTGACCTCTTCATTGCACAGAATGTGGGAGATTCAAGTCTGAACTCTCACTGAATTCTCACAGAATGAATCAATCCCATATTCCTGCAAATTGAACACTTAATTTGGGCTTGCACTTGCTGGAGTATAGAAGAATGAGGAGTATCTAATTGAGGTATATGAAATTTTAAAAGGAATTGATGAAGTAAATATAGATCAAATGTGTTCTCTTACGGGGCAAGCTGGAACAGCTATAGATTGAGAGGTGATAGATTTAAAAGTGAAATGAGAAGGAACTACTTCTCGCAGAGGGTGAGTGAATTTGTGGAACTTGCTGTCCCATAGCGCAATGGAGCCCGAATCATTGAATGATTTCCAGAGGGAGAATTTTTTTATTCATTCATGGGACATGGGCTCCACTGGTTGGTCAGCATTTATTGCCCAATCCTAGTTGCTCTTGTACAGAAGGCAACTGAGACTCAACCACATTGCTGTGGCTCTGCAGTCAAGTGTAGGCCAGACTGGGTAAGAATGGCAGATTTCCTTCCCCAAAGGACATTAGTGAACCAGATGGGTTTTTCTGACAATTGACAATGGTTTCATGGTCATCAGTAGGTTTTTAATTCCACATTTTTTTTATTACACTCAAATTCCACTATCTGCTGTGGTGGGATTCTGAGTCCCCAGATTCCCACCAAACACTGAACGTGTTTGGTGCAGACTTGATGGGCCAAAGGGCCTCTTTCTGCACTGCAGGGTTCTATGATTAGTTGAGTTTCTGGACTTATTGTCCATCAATAATACCACAAGGCCATTGTTTCCCCTCATTATCTACTTCTGTTCTTAATTCCAATGTTCCCATGTTACCTCCCATTTTATGTCCTCTGTACTCAAGGCCTCAAGCATTCTTCCTGTCATGCAGTGCTTTATATGCACCTGAATTGTATTCACTGCTCCCAACGTCTACTCAATATTGGAGAGAGCAAACGCAGACAGGATGACTGCTTTGCAGAACCCCTTCAGTCCGTTCACAAATAGGATCCTTCCTGTTGCTGCCACTTTGACAGCCCACCCTGCTCTCCTGCCCACATGTCTGTCCTTGGTCCTTTGCAATGTTTCAGTGAACTCTGACACAAAGTGACACTGGCACCCTCATCTTCCGATTGGATACTTTACAGCCTTCTGGATTGAACATTGTGTACAACAACTTTGGAGCATCAACTCTCTCCTCTGTCCCATTTTTAAATTTATAATCCACTTAATTATATTACTTCCATTGATTCATTATTTCATCCCATTTCTATTCCACTTTTTATTCCCCCCACCTCTTTCACTGACTCCCCTCCCCCCCATCCCTCCAGTAACCTGTCTCAGGTTGTCCTTTGACACTCTGTTTACATTTGTTCTGGTACTTACACATTCTGATCTCTTAATGGCCGCTGTTAGCACCATTCTCAGCCTTGATCACCACCGTTTACATCTTTGTCAATCTCTCCTTAGCCTCCATCTATTGTTTGTTCTTTATCCCGTTCCTTACTCCTCCATCCCCACTTATCCACACAATACCATCAATCTTATCCTGTTTCCAATTCTTTTCAGTTCTGACAAACAATCAGCTACACTTGAAATGGCTCTATTCTCTCTGCTCAAAATAAGGGGGAGCAGTTAAGGACTGAGTTGAGGAGGAACTTTTTCACACAAAGGATGGTGAATCTGTGGAATTCCCTGCCCAGTGAAGCAGTTGAGGCTCCCTCATTGAATGTTTTTAAGGCAAAGATAGATAAATTTTTGAACAGTTAAGGAATTAAGGATTATGGTGAGCTGGAGGGTAAGTGGAGCTGATCATGATCTTATTGAATGGCGGAGCAGCTCGAGGGGCCAGATGTCCAACTCCTGCTCCTAGTTCTTATCCACAGTAATTTACTGTTATAACAGCAACATCTCTGTTTGGTGTCAATGTAAATTTTAATATTGCATCATTTATGTCTCAATCTTAATTTTAAAAAATTCTCCCAACACTGATATTCACATTTTCCAATCTGTATAAGTCCAGATTTCTGTCTTTAAGCAAATCCCGAATCAGTGGTCCCCCGAATGCAAATGCACCCACGTATAGCAGATGTATAATACAGCAGCACAGTAACTACATTACCTTGCACACTTCCTGTGGCCATTGAATCGCCAGAGTAAAAGAACATTTTGGCATTGTCCGTTCAAACACACTGTCAAAAAAAAATTATAAATCAGTCAACTGTGAGAATACTGCATAATACATTGTAAAGAGATTGAAATTGTAAAGAGAGCATACTGTTTACTGGCCTTCATTAATCGAGGAATAGAGTTCAGGAGTCAGGAGGTAATGATGCAGCTCTATAAAACTCTTGTCAGACCCCACTTGGAGTATTGTGCGCAGTTCTGGTTGCCTCAATATGGGAAGGATGTAGAGGCTATTGAGAGAGTTCAGAGGAGATTTACAAGGATGCTGCCTGGATTGGGAGGCAGGCCTTATGAAGATAGGTTGAGGGAGCTGGGACTCTTCTCCCTGGAGAGACGTAAGTTGAGAAGTGACCTGATAGAGGTTTATAAAATGTTGAGAGGAATAGAACATAGAACATAGAACATAGAACATAGAACAATACAGCACAGAACAGGCCCTTCGGCCTTCGATGTTGTGCCGACCAAAATAAAAAGCAATGCCCCTCCAAACTAAACCATTCCCTTCTCTTCCATATACTTATCATTTAACCTCTTAAACGCCACCAAACTTGGCGCATCTACAACAGCTGCAGGCAGGGCATTCCACTCCCTAATCACTCTTTGAGTAAAGAATAGATAGGGTGGACTCAGAGACTATTTCCCCGAGCGGAAATGGTCAATACGAGAGGACACAGATTTAAGATGCAGGGAAGCAAATACAAAGGAGATGTCAGGGGTAGGTTTTTCACTCAGATGGTGAGTGAATGGAACCGACTGCCGTCGGAGGTTGTTGAGGCAAACTCACTGGGGTCTTTTAAGAGACTTCTGGATGAGTATATGGAAACGAATAGGATAGGGGTTATAGATAGGTCTATGGATTGGTAGATGTGATCGGCGCAACTCATGGGCCGAAGGGCCTGTTTGTGCTGTAGTGTTCTATGTTCTATGTTCTAAACAGCAACTTAGTGAGAAAGGGATCATTGCAATATTTTCTCAGAACATGACTACTTTTGCACCACAACACACTGTCACTCAGTAACCCCTCTCTCCCAGAGAGTGTTACTGACAGTATCTGTACTAATGTTAATCCAGCTCCCTCACACTGTTACTCAGTAATCCCTCTCTCCCCAGCACCATGTGTTACTGACTGTATCTGTACCAATATTAATACAGTTCCCTCTCACTGTTACTAAATTGATTAGGGATAGTCAACACGGTTTTGTGAAGGGTGGGTTTTGCCTCACAAACCTTATCGAGTTTTTTGAAAAGGTGGCCAAAGAGGTGGATAAGGATAAGGCAGTTGAACAAAGAACAAAGAACAAAACAGCACGGGAAACAGGCCTTTCGACCCAATGAGCCCGCGCCGCCATCCCGATGTTCCCACCTCTACCCGCGATCCCTGTCCATGTTTATAGATCTATGCATTGAAACCAAATTGGAGACAATTTAGGGAGAATTTGTTTTGCCAATTAGCCTAAAAGCACATCTTTGGGATGTGCGAGGAAACTGGAGCACCCAGAGAAAACCCACGCAAACACGGGGAGAATGCGCAAAATCCCACAAACACAGGCCCAAATCCATGTATCTGCACAGCACAGCGATAGTCACTGAGCTGTCGTGTTGCCCATCAAATGGTCCAGGTCAAGCATACACTAACGATGTGAAACACTAGAATACTCTCGAAAAAAATCCAAGAGCAGCCCTCTCATGACCCATCGCGTGTATGCCCCTCGTTAGACAACACAGTGGACCAAAGCACCTGTAGGATAAAAACAAGTACATCAATATCATCATCTATTTACACACTTCCCAGGGACTCCCAAGGCTCATGATCCCTATTTTAATCAGTTTTCTATACCCCTCCATTCCCATTCTGTTCATGTGCCCATCTAAGTATTTCTTAAATAACTCCAGAGTGCCTGCCTCCACCACTTTACTTGGCAGCGCATTCCATACCCCCACCACCCTCTGTGTGAAAAAACTCCCTCTAGCATCCAAATTATACCTTACCCCCCTCACCCTAAGCCCGTGACCCCTCATGCTATTTGAGTCCATCCTAGGAAAAAGCTTAACCCTGTTTACTCTATCTATGCCCCTCATAATCTTGTACACCTCTATTAGATCTCCTCTAAGTCTACGTCTTTCTAAGGAAAACAGTCCCAATTTGCCTAACCTCTCCTCGTAACTCAGACCTTCCATACCAGGCAGCATCCTGGTAAACCTCCTCTGCACTCTTTCCAGAGTCTCCACGTCCTTCCGGTAGTAAGGTGACCAGAACTGGATGCAGTATTCCAAATGAGGTCTGACTAACATTTTATACAACTGCAACATTAAAGGCCCAGCTCTTGTACTCTATACCCCTTCCTATAAAGGCTAACATACTATATGCTTTCTTCACGACCTTCTCCATTTGCTCTGCCACCTTCAGAGACTTGTTCACCTGCACCCCCAGGTCCCTCTGTGTTTCTATACTCTTAATAGGTCTACCCTTTATCATATACCTCCCCCCTACATTCTTTCTCCCGAAATGCATCACCTCACATTTATCAGGATTGAATTCCATCTGCCATCTGTCTGCCCAAGCTACCAGCCTATCTATGTCCTGCTGAATGGCCTGACAATGCTCCTCACTATCCGCAAGTCCAGCCATCTTTGTATCGTCTGCAAACTTGCTGATCACTCCACTTACTCCCTCTTCCAAGTCATTTATATATATTACAAATAGAAGAGGTCCCAGTACCGAGCCCTGCACCACACCACTAGTGACCAACCTCCAGCTAGAAAAACACCCTTCCACTATTACTTTCTGTCTCCTATTACCAAAGCAGTTACTTATCCATCTAGATACTTGTCCTCGTATCCCATTAGTCTTGACGTTTTCAACTAACCTCCCATGAGGGACTTTGTCAAACGCCTTAGTGAAATCCATACAGACGACATCAACGGCTTGCCCTTCGTCCCCCGTTTTCGTCACCTCCTCAAAAAATTCTACCAGACTCGTAAGGCATGACCTACCCTTAACAAATCCATGCTGCGTATCCCTAATCAGATCGCAATGCTCTAAGTGCCTATACATCCTATCTCTAAGAATCCCCTCCAACAGTTTCCCTACCACTGACGTCAAACTCACCGGCCTATAATTTCCAGGGTTATCCCTACTACCCTTTTTAAACAACAGTACAACATTAGCTATTCTCCAGTCCTCTGGGACCTCACCTGTGTCCAAAGAAGAGACTAAGATTTGCGTCAGAGGCTCAGCAATTTCACCTCGCACCTCCCCAAGCAGCCTGGGATAAATGCCATCAGGTCCAGGAGATTTATCAGTTTTAATGCTACCTAGAGGCTCTAACACTTCCTCCCTCAGTATGGATATTTCCCTCAACTGGTCCACAGCTCCCTCAGAGACAGGAGCTGTCAACAAGCCCCTCTCCTTCGTGAATACCGATGTAAAGTATTCATTCAGGATCTCCCCCATTCCTTCGGGCTCTAAGCACAGTTCCCCTCCTCTGTCCCTAAGAGATCCGATTTTTCCTCTAACCACCCTTTTATTCCTAACATAGGAGTGAAAAGCCTTTGGATTTTCCTTAATCCTATCCGCCAAAATCATTTCATTGCCCCCCTTTTTGCCCTTCTAACTCCCCATTTGAGCTCCTTCTTACTCTCTCTATATTCCTCCAACGCTGTCTCCATTCCCAGCTGCTTTGACCTATCATACGCCTCTCTTTTCTTCCTAACCAAGTCCTCAATATCTCTAGTAATCCACGGCTCTCTAATCCTACTTTTCCCATCTTTCCTCTTAGCCGGCACATATCTTTCTTGCAACATTTTCAGTATTCCCTTGAAAGAGTCCCACATGCCTAGCGTGGACTTACCCTCAAACAATCATTCCCAATCAGTTTCCATAAGTTCCTGCCTAATCCAACCATAGTTAGCCTTCCCCCAATTCAGCACCCTGCCCCTAGGGCAAGAAGCATCCTTTTCCATCTGTATCCTAAAGTAGACAGAATTGTGGTCACTATTAGCCAAATGTTCCCCTACTACAACATCAACCACCTGCCCTGGCTCATTACTCAGAACTAAATCCAATTGATGTGCTGTATATGGATTTTAGCAAAGCGTTTGATAAGGTTCCCCATGGTAGGCTACTGCAGAAAATGCAGATGTATGGGATTAAGGGTGATTTAGCAATTTGGATTAGGAATTGGCTAGCAGATAGAAGACAGAGGGTGGTGGTTGATGGGAAATATTCAATCTGGAGTTCAATTACCAATGGTGTACCTCAGGGATCTGTTTTGGGGCCACTGTTAGTCATTTTTATAAATGACCGAGATAAGGGTATAGAAGGATGGGTTAGTAAATTTGCTGATGACACCAAAGTCGGAGGAGTTGTAGACAGTGAGGATGGATGTTACAGTTTGCAGAGGGACATAGATAAGCTGCAGAGCTGGGCTGAGAGGTGGCAAATGGAGTTTAATGTGGAAAAGTGTGAGGTGATCCACTTTGGTAAGAGTAACAGGAAGACAAATATAGGGTTAATGGAAGGACTCTTAGTAGTGTTGACAAGCAGGGAGATCTCGGTGTACATGTGCATTGCTCCCTGAAAGTTGGCACCCAGGTTGATAAGGTTATTAAGAAGGCGTATAGTGTGTTAGCATTTATTGGTAGAGGAATTGAATTTCAGAGCTGTGAGATCATGTATAAAACTTTGGTGTGGCTGCATTTGGAGTATTGTGTACAGTCTTGGTCGCCACATTATAAGAAAGATGTGGAGGCATTGGAAAGGGTGCAGAGGAGGTTTACCAGGATGTTGCCTGGTATGGTGGGAGGGTCTTATGAGGAAAGGCTGAGGGACTTGAGGTTATTTTCATTAGAGAGAAGAAGGTTAAGAGGTGACTTAATTGAGGCATATAAGACCTTATTGAAACATATAAGATGATTAGAGGTTTAGATAGGGTGGACAGTGAGAGTCTTTTTCCTTGGATGGTGATAGCTAACACGAGGGGACATTGCTTTAAATTGAGGGGTGGTGGTTTTAGGATGGATGTTAGAGGTGGGTTCTTTACTCAGACGGTAGTCAGGGCGTGGAATGCCCTGCCTACAGCAGTTGTGGACTCGCCAACTTTAAGGGTCTCCAAATGGTCAGTGGACAGGCATATGGATTATATTGAAATAGTTTAGGTTAGAGGGTCATTAGATTGGTTCCACTGGTCGGAACAACATTGAGGCCGAAAGGCCTGTACTGCGCTATAATGTTCTATGTTCTATGTCATTCAGTAACCCCTCTCTCCCCAGCACCCTGTGTTACTGACTGTATCTGTACTGATGTTAATCCAGCTCCCTCACACCATCACTCAGTAACCCCTCTCCTCCCCCAGCACCTTGTGTTACTGTCTCTATCTGTACTGATGTCTCTCTGTACTGATGTCTCTATCTGTACTGATGTTAATCCAGCTCCCTCACACTGTCACTCAGTAACCTCTCTCTCCCCAGCACCCTGTGTTACTGACTGTATCTGTACTGATGTTAATCCAGCTCCCTCACACTGTCACTCGGTAACCCCTCTCTCCCCAGCACCCTGTGTTACTGACTGTATCTGTACTGATGTTAATCCAGCTCCCTCACACCATCACTCAGTAACCCCTCTCCTCCCCCAGCACCTTGTGTTACTGTCTCTATCTGTACTGATGTCTCTCTGTACTGATGTCTCTATCTGTACTGATGTTAATCCAGCTCCCTCACACTGTCACTCAGTAACCCCTCTCCCCTCCCAGCACCCTGTGTTACTGTCTGTATCTGTACTGATGTTAATCCAGCTCCCTCACACTGTCACTCAGTAACCCTCTCTCCCCTCCCAGCACCCTATGTTACTGTCTGTATCTGTACTGATGTTAATCCAGCTCCCTCACACCATCACTCAGTAACCCCTCTCCTCCCCCAGCACCTTGTGTTACTGTCTCTATCTGTACTGATGTCTCTCTGTACTGATGTCTCTATCTGTACTGATGTTAATCCAGCTCCCTCACACTGTCACTCAGTAACCCCTCTCCCCTCCCAGCACCCTGTGTTACTGTCTCTATCTGTACTGATGTCTCTCTGTACTGATGTCTCTATCTGTACTGATGTTAATCCCATCCCTCACACTATCACTCAGTAACCCCTCTCCCTGCAGCACCCTGTGTTACTGACTGTATCTGTACTGATGTTAATCCAGCTCCCTCACACTGTCACTCAGTAACCCCTCTCCCTCCAGCACCCTGTGTTACTGACTGTATCTGTACTGACATTAATCCAGCTCCCTCACACTATCACTCAGTAACCCCTCTCCCTCCAGCACCCTGTGTTACTGTCTGTATCTGTATTGATGTTAATCCAGCTCTCTCACACTGTCACTCAGTAACCCCTCTCCCCCAACACCCTGTCGTGGCGTTGGCAGCGGATAAATGAACATCACTCAACAATCACCAGGCAAAACAGTTTCCTTCCTGTTGGTGAACATTTCAGCAGTCACGGCATTTGGCCTCCGACCTTCGGATAAATGTTCTTCAAGGGGGCCTTCACGACACACGACAGCGCAGAGTTGCTGAGCAGAGACTGATAGTCAAGTTCCGCACACATGAGGACGGTCTTAACAGGGATCTTGGCTTCATGTCACACTATCTATTCATTGTTCCCTTGGAGCAGCACGGAGAGGCAGCGATTTGGGAAAGCGTGAAGTTCGAGTGTTAAGTACTTTTTTAACTTTTCTCTTTGTTTAAAATAGCGAGCGGGGGTAGTTTTTGCCGTTTTTATTTAAGCTAACAAGAAACCGGAAGTCGTCACTAGGAGGCTGCCGGTAGTTGTAGTTTTTTTTTCTCTGTCTCTATAAATTGGTCCAGAGAGGAAACCCGATACTCTACACAGGTAGAGTATCCCACCCTCCCCCCTCCTCTAACCTAATAATAAAAGTGTGTGGGAAGTTTTTTTTTTCTCTCTCCTTAAAGTAAATTAAAGTATCAGGGATGGCAGTGCAGGCAGTACGTTGCGACTCCTGTAGTATGTATGAGGTGAGGTACACCAGTAGTGTTCATGCTGATTATACCTGCAGGAAGTGTGCCCATTTGCAGCTCCTTGAGGATCGTGTTAAGGAGCTGGAGCTGGAATTAGAGGAACTCAGGGTAATTCGAGAGGTTGAGGAGGATATAGGCAGGAGTAACAAAGAGATAGTCACTCCTAAAAGTGATTCGTGGGTAACTGTTAGGAGGAGGGGTAAGAAGCAATCGGGGAGACAATCCCCTGGGGCTGTTCCCCTCCGAAACAAATTTTCTGTCTTGGAGGCTACAGTTGAGGAAGAATCAACTGGTGATGGCCAAAGGGAGCAGGTCTCTGGGGGTGAGCCTGCTGAGAATTGCTCAGGTGGGTAGGGAGAATAAGAGATTGGGCCTAGTAATTGGAGACTCCACAGTTAGAGGGACAGATAGGAGAGTAAGTAGTAATAAAAGTGACTCAGGGCTGGTGTGTTGCCTCCCAGGGGCTGGGGTCCAGGATGTCGCAGATCGGGTTTTTAAGATTCTTACGGGAGAGGGGAGTCAGCCCCAAGTCATAGTTCATGTAGGGACACATGATATAGGAAGGACGAGGGAAGGGGATATTAAACAGAAATTTATGGAGTTGGGTTGGAAGCTTAGGGCCAAAACTGGCAGAGTGGTTATCTCGGGAATCTTGCCTGTGCCAAGGGATAGTTTGGAGAAGAATAGAGAGAGGGAATGTTTGAACTCGTGGCTACGGGGATGGTGCAGGAGGGAGGGGTTCAGGTTCCTGAACAATTGGGACTCATTCTGGGATAGGTGGGACCTCTACAAGAAAGATGGTCTACACCTGAACCAGAGGGGAACTAATATCTTGGGGGGAAAATTTGCTAAGGCTATGCAGGGGGCTTTAAACTGATTCGGGGGGGGTGGGATCCTGAATAGTTGGGGTGCTAAGAGGGATGAGAGTAAGGGGGTCCTGGAGGAAAGCCGTAAAACACAGCAGCATACGGGTGGGGTAGGGCATGGTTAGAAATGCGTATACTTTAATGCAAGGAGTATTCGCAATAAGGGGGAGGAACTTGCAGCTTGGACCAGTACCTGGAACTTCGATGTTGTGGCCATTTCAGAGACTTGGGTAGAGCAGGGACAAAAATGGATGTTGCAGGTTCCGGGGTTCAAATGCTTTAGTCGGAGTAGAGAAGGAGGTAGAAGTGGGGGAGGAGTGGCATTATTAGTCAAAGACTGTATCACAGTGACAGAGAAGAAGTTTGATGAGGACTTGTCTGTTGAGGTAGTATGGGCTGAGATTAGGAACAGGAAAGGAGAGGTCACCCTGTTGGGAGTCTTTTATAGACCTCCTAAAAGTTCTAGAGAAGTTGAGGAAAGGATTGCAAAGTCAATTCTGGTCAGGAGTGAAAGTAATAGGGTAATTGTTATGGGGGAACTTTAACTTTACTAATATTGATTGGAATAGCTATAGCTCTAGCTCATTAGAGGGGTCAGTTTTCGTACAAAGTGTGCAGGAAGGTTTTTTGACTCAGGATGTAGATAGGCCAACTAGAGGTGAGGCTACATTGGATTTGGTGCTGGGCAATGAGCCAGACCAGGTGTTAGGCTTGGACGTTAGTGAACATTTTGGTGATAGTGACCACAATTCGGTTACGTTCACCTTAGTGATGAATAGGGATAGGCATGAAGCTGGGGGCAGTAGTTATAGCTGGGGGAAGGGTAATTATGATGCCATCAGGAGAGAATTAGGGTGCATAGATTGGACTAGGAAACTACAGGGACTGGGAACATCTGGAATGTGGAGCTTATTCAAGGAGCAGCTGCTGCGGGTCCTTGATAAGTATGTCCCTGTCAGGCAAGGAGGAAATGGTCGAGTAAGAGAACCTTGGTGTACGAAAAAAGTTGACTTGCTGGTTAAAAGAAAAAAGGAGGCTTATGTCAGGATGAGGATTGAAGGCTCAGTTAGTGCAATGGATAGCTATAGATTAGCCAGGAGGGAGCTAAAGAGGGAATTGAGGAGAGCAAAGAGAGGACATGAGAAGACTTTGGCTGATAGGATTAGGGAGAATCCTAAAGCTTTCTTTAGATATGTTTAGAATAGAAGATTGGTTAGGGCAAGATTAGGGCCAGTCATAGACAGCAGTGGGAAGTTGTGCGTGGAGCCTGAGGAGACTGGAGAGGTACTGAATAAATATTTCTCTTCGGTATTCACGCAGGGTGATGTAAATGTAGTTATGGAGAACACTGAGGTACAGGGTAGCAAACTGGAAGGTATCGAAGTAGGTAGGGAGGATGTGCTAGATATTCTCGAGGGTTTGAAGTTGGATAAGTCCCCTGGGCCGGACGGGATTTACCCTAGAATTCTCTGGGAGGCTAGAGAGGAGATTGCCGAGCCTCTGGCTCTGATCTTCAGGTCCTCGTTGGTTACGGGTGTGGTTCCGGAGGACTGGAGGATAGCGAATGTGGTCCCATTGTTCAAGAAGGGGAGGAGAGACCTTCCAGGGAATTATAGGCCAGTGAGTCTTACTTCTGTGGTGGGCAAAGTGTTGGAGAGAATAATTAGGGATAGGATTTATAGTTTTTTAGAGAGTAATGAATTGATTGGAGATAGTCAGCATGGTTTTGTGAAGGGTAGGTCGTGCCTTACTAACCTCATTGAGTTTTTTTGAAAAAGTGACTAAAGAGGTGGATGGGGGTAAGGCGGTTGATGTGGTAATATATGGACTTTAGTAAGGCGTTTGATAAGGTGGTCCATGGAAGACTTCTGCAGAAAATGCAGATGTATGGGATAGAGGGTGATTTAGCTAATTGGGTTAGGAATTGGCTAGCAGGTAGAAGACAGAGGGTGGTGGTTGATGGGAGATATTCATCTTGGAGTTCGGTGACAAGTGGTGTACCTCAGGGGTCTGTTTGGGGGCCCCTGCTGTTTGTAATTTTTATAAATGATCTGGATGAGGGTATTGAAGGATGGATTAGTAAATTTGCAGATGACACTAAAGTCGGTGGAGTGGTAGATAGTGAAGAGGGTGTTATAGTTTGCAGAGGGACTTGGACAAGTTGCAGAGCTGGGCCGAGAGGTGGCAAATGGAGTTTAATGTGGAAAAGTGTGAGGTAATGCACTATGGCAGAAATAATAAATTTGTAGAGTATAGGGCAAATGGTAGGATTCTTAGTAGTCTAGATGAACAGAGGGATCTTGGTGTGTATGTGCATAGATCCTGAAAGTAGGCAGTCAG